>JAUPMG010051719.1:0-13862 GCA_031762675.1 Pachysandra terminalis | reverse complement strand
TTCTAACCACTTCATCCCACCATACACATCACCCCTTTCACTAACACCAAAATAATTAAACAATTTTATCCACACAAGGGCTTACTATAGTACTAAGCATGATACACAATATTAATTCCCATCATAGTAATCACATGGTAGATTTAACTCCGATTAAAAATCAAACGGGTAGACAATCTTATATTGATGTTTTAAATATACTTCTTAGTTGGTTTTGGCCATTAAAGTGTGGATGCGGATAGCCATTCATAACACATAACCACTATCATGGTTAATCAGAGTTGAAATAGTAAACCAGCGGAAGTCTTAAATAAATAAACCATAAACCAATCCATCTCTAAGTTATTACAACTCATTGTCCATATAGGATCAAAACCAAAGTAAATAAAAACTGAATAAAATGAACTCCATAGTTCTCTAAGTATCGGAAAATAAAAAGCTATGCTAGTAAAATTCCATCCCAGATTCACCTCTCAATCGAGTTGATCACCTGTTTCAATATAAGGGTCAGCCGAAACCTCGTAAAGAAATTCAAAGAACTTACAATAACTATCTTCATAGATGTATAACAACACAAGTTAATAAATATAATTTCACCCAACAGATAGTACAACAGTCACAATGTATTTGCATGATCATTATCATATTAAATCACGCATATCCAATCTCACATCATAACAATTTGTTCACATGGTCCCACCATGATAAATTATAAGGTAGACATGATCCCATCATGCATTCACAACCAATCCACATAGTCCCACTAAACATAACCAAACATAACCTACATGATCCCATCATGCACAAACACATAAACAACATAGCCCCGCTATGCATAACAAATACACCACATGGTCCCACCATGCAAAGCAAGTAACCACAGTCCCACTATGCAA
This sequence comes from Pachysandra terminalis, assembly GCA_031762675.1. NCBI lineage: Eukaryota > Viridiplantae > Streptophyta > Magnoliopsida > Buxales > Buxaceae > Pachysandra > Pachysandra terminalis. The sequence goes on along the minus strand of JAUPMG010051719.1, from coordinate 12,966 downwards.
AACAAGTAACCCACATGGTCCCACCATGCCTCAATATATAGTCTACATGATCCCATCATGCCTTGCCTAATCCACATGGTCCCACCATGCCACAATCACAGTTCAATCCAAGCACAATCACAACACAAACAATCAATAAATGAAGTACTCACAAGCATTCACTTCAAGTCAAACATACACAATGATTAATGAATTTGATATGATGCAACTATGCACAATGAAATGTAGATGATGACGATGCTGCATATGTAATGCAGAGGTAATCAGGCTTAGCCCAATCACATGCTCATTCAACCATGCAACCATTCAACCCATTCTTTAAGGGACTTGCACCCACGATAGAATGCCACCATTCCATTCCTTAAGGGTTCACCCACTGTAGAATGCTACCATTCATTTTTCCAATATTCTTTAAGGGACTTTCACCACACGATAGAATGCACCAGTACACTATTTCATTCCTTAAGGGACTTTCACCACACGGTGAAACACACTAGTACACATATTTCATTCCTTAAGGGACTTTCACCACACGGTGGAACACACCAGTATACATAGTCAATCCCATTGACTTCCAGTGAATACTCCCAGTACCACTCACAAATCACACAGTGGATACTCCCAGCACCACTCACAAACACACTGTGGATACTCCCAGCACCACTCATAAACATAATTTATATACCACAATCATCCACACACATACAACTAGTGGATACTCCCTGCACCACTAATACATCACACAACTGGACATTATAACCAATCATAAGAAAGACCAGTGGATGCTACCAGCACCACTCAAACATCTCAATTCCATATACTAACATTACAACCTTCCCAACCTTGACTTGTAATCCAATTTCTATATCCAAACTCCTTAAAGTCATAATCTCATCATATCTCATTCAGGACTGCCCTATCTTCCTAAAATCAAACCCTATCATACACTTTATATCATACAGCCACAACCATCATTTTTGCAAACTAACCAACCTCACACACATCTATAAATCATCTCATAGAAGCTTTGCATAAAATTTGGATTCATATGGGCTTCGTTAGATGCTTGGTATCTACCGAGGTTCCTACCGAAAATCTCAGTAGATGATCTACTGAGTCTCAGTAGATTGTCCCGAGAGCATATTTTTCCTGGGTATTTTCGGTAGATGTCTTGGTATCTACCGAGAGTCTAATTTAGCCCAAAAAAGGGTTTTCCTCCTAGGGCTTCGTGCCCATATTACCACATACACATTTTTACACTTTTAATCATGTTATGATTGATTTATATCACCATGAATCTAATCAAACTCAACATATCAATCCAAGACTACATATATAAATCATCATTACTTAAATCTTTCAACATACATGAATTAGATCTGGAAATCATAATCAATCCATAAGAATTCATAAGAATATCACAAACATATTAAAACTTGGATCTAAACATTCTTAATCATTTAGACATACAAATCACTCATATTGTTGTTATTCCATACCAATATGAAAATACTACAAGATCACATCAAAGCTGTTCAGATCATGTATAAGATCATCAAATCATGCAATCCTTACTTGTATCTATAGCATGATTATAATCTATGGATATAACTACCGTAAGATCAATGGAGAATCCCTACCTCTTTCTTCTCAAATCTTTTCTCTGCAGATTTCCAACAACAAAAGATCACCAAGTCTTCCTTTCAATTAGATCCTAAGGTTTAAAATAAGGATTGACTATCATTTAATTATCAAATTTAATGGTAGGGTCAGGGTCACTACAAGCACGGTTATGGAAGGGAGCATGTTTGGTAAGGATGAGGTTTTAAGGGGAGAAACCATTCTCACCCTCATTCTTGTTAGGAGTTCAGATCTGAGGTTAAAGAGAGATCCAGAAGTAGGAAGAAGAGAAAGCGAAGACTTGGACAATCGGATGAAGTTGAGAGCATCCTTGTCACAACCCAAACCCATGAGACCATTAGGGCCCAGTGGAGTCCAGTTGTAACCTTTATTTCCTCAGGAGGAGAGTGGTAATTGATCCATAGCTAAAGTAGGAAAGAAAAAGATTTCATTCGCAAAGGAAACAAAAAAAAAATTGTTATTTACATAACTACACAAATAAACAGCGGAAAGATCAAAATATAGTTCTAGGTTTTAAAATCAGATCTAAACTGTAGATACTATCCTAAGTATCTCCAAAATAATTGAAGTCCAAAAATTATCAGAGTATATACAAAATGACATATAAGCATTACAAGTCTGATCACTCGTACGAGTAAAACTCGTCTTCTTTGTCGTAGTGTTCCTCCTTGACGGTGCCCTTGTCAGTAACAACCTCTTCTAAGTGCCCTGACAGGTTGCTAAAAAGCATGATCTATAAAGCCAGTAAGAAATAAATTCAGGAATGTATAAGGTAAATCCTAGAGTTTAAACATTTACAATGCTCCATGTCCAAGCAATAATGGAAATACAACGAATGCAATGCATGAGGTAGATTGATTTACAATGCATATTGTTTGCCTAAATTACGGGAATCACCAAGGTGATCTAACAAACAAACTAATATGTTGTGCAAATGCAACTCTGTCAGAATGTCAAAGTGGGATGTTTCCTCCTGATCTAGTCTCTATTCGAGGTGTCCCAACAACCTGAATTCACCCCAGGGTGTTCCAACAACCTGATATCATCCCCCCGTCGTAACAATCCAAGGAATAGGACTATTCCATGTGTACAGCATAGTTTTAAGGGCTTTCAACCAAAAGGACACAATCGCCCTACCTTATTTTTGATCAGTGGCAGAATGTCGAGACTTGCAGCCACCTACGAGATCCCTCAGGAAAACACGACACTTGAATAATCTACAGAGCTTTTTCTCTGATCCTTGGGTCGAGTACCCCTAGGCAAAGGAGAGTATGTTGGGTTAACTACTCCCTTAACTCAGTCCCGCCAATCTCCTCACTAGATGTGGAGTCACATCACTCTCATTTCAATCCACGAAACGCATCCGTGAGGTCTCAAAATACAGTGTCGTACTCTTTGACCAACTATGGCCTAGAGTCCATGAAGTGTTGTGAAGTGATGCACGTTAGCTAAACACACATCTTGTAGTGTACAGGGTGCAATATAATAAATTAGAATACACATTCCACATATCCCACATATCCCCATGTAATTCCACATAGCATCTCATTTGTTCAAGTTTCATGATAAAAATTCCACTATCATTCATGCTTGGATACATATACTATAATTTCAAATCATAAACGATGCCAATGTATATCAATTAATAATCATCAAAACATTAATCTAAATTGTCAGGTTCGGCGGAGTCCTCGACAAGTTCTTCGGCGCACCGAAACCTACCTCGGCGACCCATTCGGAGCACCGAAGCCTGCCTCGGCGAACCTCTCTGAGATTTGGCGAAATATCCAAGGAATCATCTCTCGTCGACCACTTCGGCGAACCCTTCGGTGCACCGAAGCCCATTTCGATGAGCCGAACTGGTACTCGGTGACCTGTTCAAACACATTCATACTCGACGGCCTATTAGGCGCGCCGAGGAGTTCGCCCTTCGCCCAAAAATCGTTCGGCAACACATTTGGCACACCAAAGAGGCCGCCGAACGTCGCGAACGGGCCAAATTTGGGGATTTTACGACTAAACCAAGTTTTCTCATTACACAACCAATTAGAATCTAATATATATCATTTTCAAGCATGAAAAACACATTGACAACTATTAACTAGTATGCAATCCATTTATTCATCACACAAACACAAACATGAACTTAAAACATATGAAAATGCAAAGAAAATAAGATTAACCAATTTGCATTCATGACTTTATACTTACCTCCTTTGAATCAAGCTAAAATCCACACAAAATTAGTACATGCAAGCCTTTCCCTCCTACAATTTCTCAAAACCAAGCAAACCAAACAAAATGAGGCTAAACATGAGATTTCTCTCATTCTTCTCATGCAAGCTAACTCCATGCCAAGTGTGAAAATCTTGACCATGCAATGATAACCACTTCTATCCTAACCCTTAAGGTTTAACTACTTTAATCCAAGCCATTAAAATTTAACTACCAAAATCTGAACCATGCATCTCATCAATCAATTCAAATTTACAACTATGCCATTAGTTCAAACACATAAAGGTTAAACTACTATATAAGGCACTAGGACCAAGTAAACATCACAAACACGATCGTATGGTTGGATCTAATCCGATTGGTGATCAAATTGAGGGATAGAGTCACGACAAGAAATACATAATTAAATAACCGTTAGGTGGTTTAGGCCGTCACAGCCTACCCCCTTAAAAAGATTTCGTCCTCGAAATTTACTTACCTGATGTGAAAAGCTGCGGATATCTGGCTCGCATCTCATCTTCAAGCTCCTACGTCCCTTCAGAAGTCCCATGATTTCTCCACAAGACCTTCACTATCACAATGACTTTGTTCCGCAACACTTGCTCTTTCCGGTTTAGAATCTCCACAGGGTGCTCTTCATACGTGGCATTCTCCTTGATCGTCACGGTCTGCCAATCAATCACTAAAGCTGGATCCGGATGGTATTTCCTCAGCATGGACACGTGGAAAAAATCGTGCACTAGGTCCATAGAGAACGGTAGTAGCACTAGGTAAGCCACTTCTCCAATCCTCTCGGTGATCTCAAATGGTCCGATATATCTTGGCATTAGCTTACTCCTCTTGCCGATTCTGACTACTCCTTTGGTCGGTGAGACCTCAAGGAATACCCAATCTCCCACCATGAAATCCAACTTCCGTCTTCTCACGTCCGCATACTTCTTCTGCCGATGTTGAGCTGTAAGTAGTCTATCTTTGATCAGCTTGATCTTCTCAGTCATCTCGGCCACGATCTCGGGTCCCAACGGAACATGAGCATTGTCTTCATTCCAACACAAAGGCAATCGACAGGGTCTTTCGTAGAGCATTTCAAATGGTGTCATCCCTAAGCTCGTCTGATAGATGTTGTTGTAGGAGAATTCAACTAGTGCGAGATGGTCTTCCCAGCTACCCTTGAAATCTAGGATACACGATCTAAGGAGATCCTCCAATACTTGGTTCGCCCTTTCCGTCTGACCATCTGTTTAAGGATGGAAGGCAGTGCTGAAGTTGAGTTGCGTCCACAAGGCCTTGTGTAAGCTCGTCCAGAACTGTAAAGTGAACTGCGACCCACAATTTGACACTATAGTGATAGCCACTCCATGTAGGAAAATGATCTCTTTCACGTACAGTCTTGCCAAATCGTCGGTGTTCATCGTAGTCCTTGCCGCTAGGAAGTGTGCTGACTTGGTCAAACGGTCTATAATCACCCAGATCATGTTGAAGTTGCTGCGAGTCTTCGGTAGTCTCGTGTTGAAGTCCATGGATATATGCTCCCACTTCCACTCCCCAATGGTTAGAGGCTGAAGTGTACCCGCCAGTTTCTAATGCTCTGCTTTCACTTACTGACAGGTGGCACATTTGGACCTTCATATGCTTCCACCAACAGTTGCGTCGAAGATCGTGATACATCTTGGTCATGCCGGGGTGAATGGAATACCTCGATCTGTGAGGTTCTATTAGGATCTCATTCTTCATAACTTCATCTTGTGGCACACAAAGTCGCCCTCTAAATCTGATGCTCCTGTCTTCAGCCTTGGTCCAATCTGCTCTTTCCTCGTCCGCGACTAAGTCTTGCATCCACTTATCGTCCTTCTGAAGGTCAATGATCCTCGCCTTGAGTGATGGCCTTGCAAGAATGTTTCACAATCTCACATCATGATCCGTCCTACGAACACTAAATTTGAAGTCTACAAGTGCCTTATAGAGTTTCCATTCTTGAACTAGCAGATGCGCCACAACGCTTCTAGGTCTTCGTCAGAGTGCATCTACAACAACATTGGCCTTGCTAGGATGGTACTGAAGAGAGAAGTTGTAGTCGTTCACGAGCTCCATCCACCTCCTTTGACGCATATTCAAGTCCTTCTGAGAGAACAGATACTTGAGGCTCTTGTGATCCGAGAACACTTCAAAGGTTTCACCAACGAAGTGATGCCTCCAGATCTTCAGTGCAAATACAATCGATACAAGCTCTAAGTCATGTGTGGGGTAGTTCCTCTCATGCGTCTTCAGCTGCCTTGAAGCATACGCTACGACTTTACCATCTTGGATCAAGACACAACCAAGCCCGGATAACGATGCATCGGTGTAGACCACGAAGTCAATGCCGCTGACTTGAAGGTGAGGACCGATGCAGTAGTAAGCTTCTCCTTGAGGGTAGTGAATGCTTCCTGGCAAGCGTCATCGTAAATAAACTTGACATCTTTCTGAGTGTGCTTGGTTAGCGGCACTGCAATACGCGAGAAACCTTCAATGAATCTCTAATAATATCCTGCCAGCCCAAGCAAACTGTGAATCTCCAAGACGTTCTTAGGCTGCTCCCAGCAAGAAAATGCTTCCACCTTACTAGGATCTACTGTGATACCCTCCTTGAGAACTACATGCTTTTGGAACTTCACCCCGCTCTTTCAAAACTCACACTTGGAAAACTTCACGTATAGCTGGTGATCTGCTAAATTCTGCAAGGCAATACTGAGGTGCTCTTCATGTTCTTCCTCCATCTTTGAGTAGAACAAGATGTCGTCGACAAACACCACAAGGAACTTGTCTAGATAGGGTCTGAAAACTCTCTATATCATACCCATGAATGCTACTGGGGCGTTGGTCAGCCCAAATGGCATGACCACGAACTCAAAATGTCCATATCTCGTCCGGAACGTCGTCTTTGGTACGTCCGCTTCCTTAATCTGCAACTGGTGATAACCAGATCTGAGATCTATCTTTCAAGAATATGACGCTCCCTACAGCTGATCGAACAAGTCGTTGATGCGCGACAACGGATACTTATTCTTCACAGTGACATGATTCAGTTTCCTGTAGTCGATACATAGCCTGAGGGATCCATCTTTCTTCTTTACAAATAGAACAGGCGCTTCCCAAGGTGACGAACTCGGCTGAATGAACTGCAACGTTAACAACTCATCCAACTGCCTTCTCAATTTAGTCAACTCAATGGGTGCCATCCGGTATGTCGGTAGTGCGACGGGCTGTGCTCCGGCTACCAACTCGATACAAAACTCCACTTCTCGCTTGGGTGGCAATCCTGGAATATCTTGGAACACCATCCCAAACTGGCATACTATAGGAATTCCTTCCCAATCCTTCTTCTCTTCACCACAGCTCTAGACAGGCAGATAGGTTGGGCATTCCAAAACTCGAACCCAAAACCTCAACTAGCTCACCCTCCAGGGATAGGTAAGAAACAACTCAGTTATGACAGTCTATCTGCACGTGATGTGCAACTAGACAGTCCATTCCTAAGATAACATCAAACTCATCCATATCCAAAACAATCAAGTCTATGGGCAAAGTAGACTCGCCTATCATAATCAAACAAGACTCACATACCAAATCTAACTGTGCAGTGTCTCCTAGTGGGTTTTCCACTACAAGTCTCTTCTCTAGGTTCTTCATGTGTAGACCAAGACAGTGAACCAATGATCGTGCAATGAATGAAGGGGAAGCACCACTTTCAAAAAGCACTCATGTAGAAATATGGGAGAGTCGAATGATACCTTCCATAATCTCGCTCTGCTGAGGCTCAATAGATAAGACCTTGGTCGTCTGAGGTGGCTACTGCAATCGTGGTTGAGAAGGCCCACTCCTAGGACCTTGAATGGTGGTACTTGCTGAATTGGAGTGGGATGATGTGCATAGTGAAGCCAGGGTACTAACTGTTGCTGCTGATGTGGCTGACTTTGGAAGAAGTTCTGATTTGGATTCCGTGGTGCCCGGCAATCCCTGAAGCTGTGACCTCGCTTCCCACAATTGTGGCATCACAGGTGGAAATTCCCAAAGCCCTGAGAACTAGAAGGTCCCTGCGTCCTCTGCCTCTTCTGCGCTTCAGATGCGTTGCCCTTAAAGTTGCTCAGCCTCGGACCATTCTTGGCATTCCTTTGCTCCACACTCTTCCTGAATTCTGCCATGTCTCTTTCAACTTTCCTAGCATAGTTCACCACTTGGTGGTACTCGGTGAACTCTCTCATGATCAATTTGCTACGAATGTTCGGCCACAAGCCGCTCTCGAACCGGAAGGCCTTTTTCTCCCCTCGTCTACTGCGTACTTTTCAAACTGGGAAAGCTTCGTGAACTTGCTGGCGTACTCCATCACCGTCATATTCCCTTGCTCGAGTTTCATAAACTCCAGCTCCTTCTCTTTCTTCATTGTCTTCTGAAAGTACTCCAAATAGAAGAATTCTTTAAACCTCGCCCAAAGGTTGATGACCGAAATCTCAAGCGTAGACTTCCGCCATCGGCATGCTTCTCCTTCCAACATGAAGGCTGCATAGCTCACCATTTCGGCATCTTCCACCTTCATTACTTTGAATATGTGTTCCATGGAGTCAATCCAGTTCTGCGCTTCAATTGGGTCTATCGCTCCCTTGAAAGCTGTGGGGCCTAGCTTCTTGAAACTTTCAAGGCCTAATGTACTCCTCTACGTTGCACTCTAGAGTTGGACTTGCTATCGTTGCATCATATTGGCCATGTCTCCCATGGCTTGATACACGCATGCTAGATGAGGATCATCTCCATGATCTCCTGCCAATGGAGGTTCATTGGCATGATGACCCCTCCGCCTTGCGTAATCCTCTTCCAACCGTGGTTCATGGGCGTGTCGACCTCTACGCTCAGCCATAGAAGAAGTATAGTATATGTTAAAAGAATTCACGCATCCAAATTTCTTGTAAGTAACAATTTCAGGTAATTAGGATTTAACAAACAACACGCAAAAACATTTGAAACAACAACATTCCAAAAAAATTTAAATCCCAATAATGTAAAAACTTAAGAAATCTGATTTAAAACGAAGAACTAAAGCTCCGATACCAACTTTTTCACAACCCAAACCCACGAGACCAGTGGGGCCCAGTGGGGTCCAAATTTTAACCTTCACTTCCTCGGAAAGAGAGTGTTAGTTGATCCATAGCTAAAGCAGGAAAGAAAAAGATTTCATTCTCAAACGAAATATAAAAATTTAATTTACATAACTACACAAATAAACATCGCAAAAAATCAAAATACAGTTCTAGGTTTTAAAATCAAATCTGAACTGTAGATACTACCCTATGTATGTCCAAAAGAATCGAAGTCCAAAAATTATCAGAGTATATAAAAAAAGACATATAAGCATTACAAGTCTGATCACTCGTGCGAGTAAAACTCGTCTTATTCTTCGTAGAGTACCTCCTTGATGGTGCCCTCGTCAACAACAACCTCTTCTAAGTGCCCTGACAGGTTGTTAAAAAGCATGAGCTATAAAGCCAATAAGAAATAAATTCTGGAATGTATAAGGTAAATCCTAGAGTCTAAACATTTACAATGTTCTAAGTCCAAGCAATAATGAAAATACAACGAATGCAATGCATGAGGTAGATTGATTTACAATGCATGTTGTGCGCCTAAATTATTGGAATCACTAAGGTGATCTAACAAACAAACTAATATGCTATGCAATTGCAACTCTGTCAGAATGTCAAAGTGGTACGTTTCCTCCTGATCCAGTCTCTATTCGGGGTTTCCCAGCAACCTGAATTCGCCCCAGGGTGTTCCAGCAACCTGAAATCATCCCCCCGTCATAACGGTCCAAGGAATAGGACTATTTTATGTGTGCAGCATAGTTTTAAGGGCTTTCAACCAAGAGGACACAATCACCCCACCTTATTTTTTATCAGTGGTAGAATGCCGAGACTTGCAACCACCTGCGGTATCCCTCAGGAAAACACGACACTTGACTAATCTACATAGGACTTTCTCTGATCCTTGGATCTAATACCCCTAGGCAAAGAAGAGTATCTTGGGTTAGCTACTCCCTCAACACGGTCCCGTCAGTCTCCTCACTAGATGTGGAGTCACATCACTCTCAACTCACCACGAGACGCATCCGTGAGGTCTAAGAATACAGGGTTATACTCTTTGACCAACTATGGCCTAGAGTCCATGAAGTGTTGTGAAGTGGTGCATGTTAGCTAAACACACAACCTGTAGTGTAAAGGGTGCAATATAATAAATTAGAATGCACATTCCACATATCCCCATGTAATTTCACATAGCATCTCATTTGTTCAAGTTTCATGATATCAATTCCACTATCATTCATGCTTGGATACATATAATGTAATTTCAAATCATATACCATGCCAATGTATATCAATTAATAATCATCAAAACATTAATCTAAATTGTCAAGTTCAGGGGGGTCCTCGTCGAGTTCTTCGGCGCATCGAAACCTACCTCGGCGACCCCTTCGGTGCACCGAAGCCTGCCTCGGCAACTTCTTCGGCGAACCTCTCTGAGATTTGGCAACAAATCCAAGGAGTCTTCTCTCGGCGACCACTTCGGCGAACCGAAGCCCATTTCGTCACGCCGAACTAGTACTCGACAACCTGTTCAAACACATTGATACTCGGTGGCCTATTAGGCGCGCCGAGGAGTTCGCCCTTCACCCAGAAAACGTTCGACGACACGTTCGGCGTGCCGAGGAGGCCGCCGAACATTGCGAACAGGCCAAAAGTTGGGGATTTTTCGACTAAACCAAGTTTTCTCATTACACAACCAATTAGAATTTAACATATATCATTTTAAAGCATGAAAAACACATTTACAACTATTAAGTAGTATGCAATCCATCCATTCAACACACAAACACAAACATGAACTTAGAACATATGAAAATGCAAAGAAAATAAGAATAACCTATTTACATTCATGAATTTATACTTCCCTCTTTTGAATCAAGCTAAACTCCATACAAAATTAGTGCAAGCAAGCCCTTCCCTCCTCCAAATTCTCAAAACCAAGCGAACCAAACAAAATGAGGCTAAACATGAGATTTCTCTCTTTCTTCTCATGCAAGCTTACTCCATGCCAAGTGTGCAAATCTTGACCCTGCAATGATAACCACTTCCATCCTAACCCCTAAAGTTTAACTACTTTAATCCAAGCCATTAAATTTCAACTACCAAAATCTGAACCATACACCTCATCAATCAATTCAAATTTACAACTATGCCATTAGCTCAAACACATAAAGGTTAAACTACTATAAAAGGCACTAGAACCAAGTAAACATCACAAACACGATCGTATGGTTAGATCTAATCCGATTGGTGATCAAATCGAGGGATAGATTCACGACAAGAAATAGAACATAATTAAATAATCATTAGGTGGTTTAGGCCGTCACAATCCCCTTGCCTACAGTCTACGGTTTGAAGTGAAGAAGCACTCAATAAAGCTTGTCCTAACCATTGAAGACTCACAGGTAAGTTGCTGGAACATGTATAGTGTTCTTATTGAGATTAGATCTTAGTTTTCTAGTTTGTGTTTTGGTTGTGTTTATTAATGATATGTAATTGAATCCTCACTAAAAAAATATGTTGTGAATGATGTATTTAATATATGAAAATGATTTTGATGTTGTGAACACGTTTACATGTTGTTTAGACTTGATGTGGAAGCCAGGAGTTCAAATCTCGAAACCAAGAAAAAAAAACCCAAAAAATGACCTAGATCACGCAACTGTTTGGTAGAGTTGGTCCATCGACCACTCCACCGACAGAGACCCAAAATCGAAGTAAATGGGATGTTCGATGGGCTTTGGTACATCGACCACTCCAATGAATACTCTACCGAACACCTGAGAATTCAGAGTCCACCGAGCACTCCACCGACAGAGACTGGATTGTTACAACCCACCCCACCCGACACAATATTGTCAGCTTTTGGCTCCTCCAAATCAGACTTCCTAAGGGCCATCAAGGTACTATTCCTGCTCAAGCACGCTTAACTGCGGAGTTCTGATTGGGTCACGGCCATCACGGCTTTAAAATGGGTTATGTCATAGTAGGGTGTCAATATACATATGAGTAAATCACCTTCACCTGCCCAATCGATGTTGGATTGTGCAACCCGTAGCCTGCCAGACCCTTAGGCCCGCCCACGAGACACTCGGCCACATAGGTCACCACATGGATTTAAGTTCAAAATTGACTATTTGGTAGAGTTACTACACTGAGCACTCCACTGACCACTCCACCAAAGACCCTGTGAGTTGCACAGTGGCATGTGACTTAATGGATGACCTAGGTGGATGATGTGGGGCTCAGACCATTGGTTGATATTGGATTCCGGGAACAAGATTTGACTTGAAGGAATCTAGCCTACCTGCGGGGAGTCAATCTTGTTGTTCCAAGGTTATTGTGACCATCATCCCACCTTAGATGGTTTACAATCAGATTATCCTCATGTATGGGCGTGCAGAGAGTTTATGTTGTTGATCCTCATTTGGTGTCCTAGTTTAATGCATTACATACTAGGCTGATATCAAATAATAAGTGAACCGGGAGGTGGAAATCTATGAAGAAACTACTGCGAAGCCTCCAGTTGGGTTGACTATATACCCGTGGGGTGAAAGCCCCACTTAAACTAGGGTAGGATGCCAGAGGCCATCCTATACGGGTTCGCTAGTCCACGAGTATCGTGCACTCGCGAATTAGCTAAATTCATGTCATGGGTTAGCGCCCAGAACGAAGTGGGGACTTCCAGCAGTTCCGTGGACCATGCATGTCGGAAAGTAAGGTAATGTATTCATGAAAAAGAGGGGAGGACATATTACATGACAAGAAGGAGCAATTCAGCACCAAACACATATGAACGCATTGGCCTGTCTAGCCACAGGCACATGAACAACAATCAAAACAAGATCACCTACACTGAAGCTATTCTCCATGAATCTAGCATTGTACTGTGTTTACCATCATGTTGAGCAGCAGCTATTCTGGATACCAAAGAACCTCTAATGTCATCCACAATCCTAGATAGGATGTGGTCCTGGTC
>JAUPMG010051698.1:0-13863 GCA_031762675.1 Pachysandra terminalis | reverse complement strand
AAAACACAGAAAATGCATTAATCCATACAATTAAGTACAACTAAATAGACTAAAATGCATAGGTAAGAGGCATAAAAGTACAACTATTAGATACTTATCAGCAAGTGCGATCGATCGCACTACCCATAAAATACTATGTTCTGTTGTTTTCAGAAAATAAACCAGATTCAAATCTCACTAAAATCCTTTCTAAATACATTGTAAGCAATTCAATAACTTTCACAATCAACATCAAAAAATCAAAATAGAAACCTTTTCATGCTTTCAACAATCCAAAACATATGCTTTCAAAGTTCAGTTTTCTGCAACTCTTCCAAAATCAGAATTCTAAGAACATAGTATTATGAACAAGAAAAATCAAGAAATGTACTTACCGATATTCGAAAATGGATAATTGGAGATTGGAAGTTCCCTGATTCGATTCCTCTCCTTCTTCCTTCTTCTTCTGCAAATTTCCTCTCAGAATTTCATATTTTCTCTTAATCTCTCTTCTTCTACTCTTAATCTCTCAAGCTCTATAAATCTCTCAATTCAGCAGCAAAACAAGTGTGATACACCATCTGCATTGGGAGAGGGATATAGGGATCACCTTCCCTACTATCTCTTCCATATCCGCACGTTCAACCCACGTAGCAGAGAAGAGTTCAACTTCAACGCACTGTTAGTGCATTAGACTGATTCAAAACAGTTCCAATTAATTTCACACTTGCCCCAATCCAAGTAATTACACTAAAGCCCTAAATATTAAAGTAAAACTATAATATCTCCCTTATGCTAAATTAAACATGCAACTATATAATAATTAATAAAATAATAAATAATTAAAAGAATAAATTAATTTAAAGAGTTTAGGTCATTGCATCTCAAAAAACTCTTTGTCTCCCCCCACCACTAAAGCCCCAAATATTAAAATAAAACTATAATATCTCCCTTATGCTAAATTAAACATGCAACTATGTAATAATTAATCAAATAATAAATAATTAAAAGAATAAATTAATTTAAAGAGTTTAGGTCACTGCATCTCAAAAAAACTCTTTGTCCCCCCCAACAAAGACTCTTTGTTTCCCCAAAAAACTCTTTGTCTTCTACCACCACACATAGTGGGTCTCACCACAAGTGGATGCTTTGTTTCCCCAAAAAACTCTTTGTCTTCTACCACCACACATAATGGGTCTCACCACAAGTGGATGCGTGAAAACCCAACAAAACCTACTATTGTCATAGGAAGAAAGCAAAGAGAAGAAAACTTCATAGAATTGATAATAAATAGTTAACAACATGCACATATTTGAATAGTAACAAATAACTGAAAAATAAAGAACTACCTACCAATCTGAAACATTGAACAAAGAATCACATTTCAAAAAACAAAGATCAACCCAGTTCAGTAAACATTGAATAGCTCATCCCCAATAAGCATTTAACACAAAAAGAAAAAAAGAAAAAGAAAAAGGTCATGAGAAGAATAATCAACTCTAACCTGCTGATTAATGTTCCTGGTAATCCTGCATACCAGTAAAAACACAATAACATGACAACCATGATCACGAAATATACACAAAAGAGCAAACCCCATTAATGAAAAACAATCAAATGAAGCATGAGATATTGAGATTACTTGGCAGTGAACACAGAAGCGAGCGTGTCAAGGACGAGAAGATGAGCTTGGATATAAAGAGGAGTCCACGCTCGAATGGCTCTCTTCTCGTGTGAAGAAAGATTGGTTCTTTCACAGGATTGTGAGAGAGAAATTATTGCACCTTCTTTCTGGAAAGTCTGCTCTATGTGCTCTTCTTTTGTTTGACGTCTTCATGATATCTCTGCGTGCCATTGAGATTACCGATTGTTGAGTCGAACCGGAGGCATTTGGTCCTTCCATTGTTGCAGCCCCTTCTGAAAATTCGTAAGGGGATCTGCTATCTGATTGGTGTGGAAAGTTTTCTAAATTGATTCTTCTGATTGCTGCTCCAACTTTTTTCCGTCTCTTAAACCTGTTCTGAATTCAATCGATTTGCTTTAGTCAATCTCCCTTTGTTTGATTTTTTAATTCATTTTTTTTTCTCTTCTGAGTTAAATTCTAATACATGCACCTAAATATTATTGAGAATTGCAAAACATAGGCATTAAGATTTGTACGTCTCATTATTATTTTTGCTTTGATGGTATGCTTGCTGCTCCAAGTTTTTTCCCCTCTCTTAAACCTGTTCTGAATTCCATCTTTATATTCCATTTGATTGATTGCTTGCAGTTCCACTTCAATCGATTTGCTTTGATCAATCTCTCTTCTCGCTGCTCCACTTGGATTGATTGCTTCGGTATTCTATAAGGTAAATCTCCTCTGTTTTTACTGTCTCCCCCTCTCTTTTTCTCACTTTTGTGCTTTGAAAAACTCTTTCTTTTATCCTTTTGAATTTCGTTTTCTGTTATATGCTTACAATCAAGAGACGTTTTCATTGCTTTTCATCCTAACATCTCCAGAGTATATTCAAACTACAGTTTATGATTTTATTGTAACCTACATATTGTTTGCATTATCACGTTTGTAATATCATATTGATATTCTTTTGTTCCTCAACGCTATTAATAAGCTGGTGAGTTTAGAATTTTTCTCTATCCACTGTTTTGATCCTTTCTTAAAAATTTATAACAATGGAGGAAATTTTAGTTATTGCATCGTATTTTTATAATTTAAAATACCATATCCTCTGTTTTGAATGAGCATCTTTTGTAACAAAGCTGTGTTCAATGTTCTACTATATAAAACCTATTGGCCTTTCTAGACATACATATTGTTTGCAATATCAGGTTTGCAATTTGACCATTTAATTAAAATCTCAAGATTGTTTGAGCGGTGTTTTTTTTTAATCAAATCTGCTACCTTTAATTTTTACTTAGCTCCCACTAATTAAGGATGAAATATGAAGCTTTACAAGGTTTACTCTGTATATCCCACTAACTGATTTTTATATTGTAGCTGATCAATTCATAAAAAAAAGACGGCCTAATGCTCATGACAAAGTTCTTGCTTCAAGAGTTTGAGTCAAGGTACAAGTATTCCCATCTCATATTGCTTAGATGCGCTTAAAATTCAAATTCATGTCTATTATTATTTTTTGCTTTCCTTGGTGCTTTCAAGGAGGGAAGGCTCAGGTAAATCTCTCTTATATTATTTTGATGTGTTATGCTTTTGTTTTTTGAGATTCGATGTGGGTTCTAATTCTCTTTCATATTCTCTTTAATTAGTTCTGTGCGTCTCCTTCCGTGACAGATTCATGGTTTGGTTATATAGTTACTTATTTGTTTTCTTTGGACGCATAGCCTCTATTCGATGAATTAGCCAAGATGAAATCTGCAAGATATAAGCGTGCTGTAGCTGTGTTGTTTCTGAGTCGAATCCCGTTTCTTTAATAGTAAGCATTTTTTGAATTAGTGTGCCAAGGAATAGAATTCAGTGGTTGAGATAACCTGGTGAAAATTGTATTGATATTCAAAAGGATGTATGAAGCTATTACATGATTCTATGGTGAAGTGCAAATGATAAGCATACAGACCTATGATTCATGTGCTGTTTTTTATTGTTTGTTTAGGGATCTGTTGGATGCATTGATGCTGTTTTAGCAGCAATTCAAGTGTTGGAGGTATATAGCATTATTGTTTATTTATTTGGCATATTATTGCATGTTTTTTACACATATTTAATTACCCCAACTCTCCTATGTTTTATGATCGTCTCTGCTTTTATGATTGCTGTTTCACTTGTAGCTGCTGTCTTTCTTCAGAATTTTTATACTGCAAGTATCCATAAGGTACTAATGATAAATGTGAATATGTAAATTCAATTCATGCTTACGGATATCATTTTGTATTTAGGTCCGCAATAGACAGGAAATCATTTCAAAAACCAAGTTAAAAGGTACTTTGGGATCAATTTGCACGAAACCTGGGCACAAGTTATTGTTGCAAGTTGCAACCTGTTCCTTCATAGGCATCTGCCTGTTGGTAATAGAAAATTATGTGATATAATTGTAGCGTTCCACCTTACTAACTGGAACAGAAGATTGGAGAGGAGATTGTATTAGAAAACTTACAGTCCATGAGGAATAAAGCCGAGTTCGGCTGTCACCATTATTAATAATTTTTTCTCTATTCCTGCAGATTCAAATCTCGAAAGAGAGGTCTCTAGAGATCTCCATTGTTTCGACTTCTCTCTAGAGGTCTCCATCAGCTTCATTCTTCTCTACATCAACAGTTCAGCTTTGTTCTTCTCCACTACATCGTCAGTCCATCAACAAGGTAAATCCCCATTATTCTTTGTCTTCTCGGTTTTGAGGCTTCTGTAATTTTGGGTGCTTTCACTATTATGGTTCTGGGTTTTTGGATAAATATTGTGATGGCTTTTGTTTTTGGATAAATATTGTGATTCTGGGTTTTTGAGGCATCTTTCGAATTTCAGCACCTTCGTTGACACTTTTTTGGTTCTATTATTTTCTTGTTAGCCTTAGTTTAGAGATGGAGGAGATGCCAGTGGATATGAGTTCATTGATGCAGTATGAAGTGAAGGGAAGAAGGAAATGGATTTGGTGGAGATGATTTCTCAAGCCAAATTCCAAGTTTTTAGATGCTCATCTTTACTTCTCCTCCCAATTCAGTCACTCTCACAATATTCAAAATTTCTGAGGTTTTAATTCTTTTGAAAGTGACTGTAGATTTCTATTTATTTTTGTTTTTTTTCTACCATTGGATTGAATGAACTCAATCCAGTCTCCGGCCAATCCATTCATATTTTTATTTATTTTCTATCATTTTTCTTATTTTTTTTAGTTATAGTTTGCTGGAAATGTGTTCCCAACCTTTGTAAGGAAAGTTTGGACTGTTGACATCAGTATGTTATTTTTCTCAGTTAGGACGGAGGATGTAAAGGTTTGATTCAAATCACATGAACTTGTGTAACCCAAACAGACAATTGAAGCTTAAGCCTTGCATACAGGCACTGTCATGGATTCCAAAATATAAATTTTAAATACCTACCCAAGAAATTTCTTAAATATAAATGGATTGATAATGGGTTTTATATATGCCATTTTACGTAATTGTGGTTCAATTTCGTTTATAGTTGTTTGATTTAGTATTTCAGGCAAAATTTTGGTTTGTAGTGGTATAGACAATTACCAATGTGTATTTAATTGTCACAGATAGAAGATTTAGTTTTCCAAAATGAAGATGCTTTATAAAGTAAGTAATAGCAATTCAAGATTTTGCAAAATCAAGCATTTGTGTTATGTATCTGTATTGACTGTGTGAATGTAGTGCCAACACAAGGCACAACAAATTCATTCCATTAAAGGGAAAGCAAATATCTCATGGCGTGACGTCTAACACTTAACACATTGGGTTTGTTGTGCCATGTATTGGCACCACATTAATGCCACAGGGTTGGTCATAGATGATTTGATTCCGATGCACAATGACGTTGATTCAATTTACAAATTATGATGGAAAATAATGAATTTATTCTTATGATTTTTACTCTTTGGTGAAGAAATGTTCTAGCAAAGATATGCATGAAAATTTCTAATTTTAACTGAAACGGGATTTCTTTGTAAATTCTACTAGATGAATCCAGGTGCTTGGTGGAGATATGTACTGGAGGGTGCCTAAGTCACAAGAATGTATTGCACCTTCAAGGTTGGTCCCGTGCATCGCACGGGGGTTCCACTAGTTCTCTAATAACCACTTCATATTTTTTACTACAGTATTTAAAATATCCTGATGCATTTATAAATCCTAATTCTTGAGTTAGATTCTAACATTCTGCACTCAGAAAAATGCAACATAGATTATAATGAAAAGGAAGAATGCTAATGAAGTTTCATGTTTTCAGACAAACCTGCTTATGGAGTTCCATGTTTTAAACAAAATTCTTCTCTTGAAACAAACAGCAATAGATAGTGATATGATGAAATTATATTTTTGCTGCATCTATCGGTCTCTTCCCTTGCTGGTAGTAGTCGAAGTACAGAGCAACATAATTCTTCAGATTCTTGAATAATCTGGGACTTTTCTCAGTGATCATTCCATCTGCTGGTCCAATCTCCATTTCTGGTGCTGGTGCATTAAACATGGCCAGTGTTATCCTTTCCCTTTCTGAGTTTGTCACCACCCTATGCATTGGGCTCTTGAACACTCCATTACTCATTATCTGCCATTACCAAAAAGCCCAAGTTCTGAAACATCAATTATGATTTTTTTTTGCAATTTCAATAGTTGAACAAATTAGAGAACTTTATCTATGTATATAATTGATTAGCTAATTGTGATCATGTTGTTTAGGCAAAGAGAGAAAAGAAAATCCACCTCCATTTGGTCGCCAACATTGACGAGAAGAGCATGAGGAACTATTGGAGCTCTAACCCATTGATCATCTTTGAGGATTTGAAGACCTTCAACTTCTTTGTCTTGCAAGAGAATGGTGATTCCTGAACCATCTGCATGGGGTTTGACACCAAGAACAAGATCAGGTCTCGAGCAAGGCGGGTAAAAGTTGAACCTTGCAAGCATCACAGCCCCTTCCCCAAACTTGTCCAAAAAGCAGTTTTCCTCCAAATTCAATGACCTTGCCATGGCCTTCAAAAGGAGTTCATTTATCTTTTTAATCTTCATGGTATATTCATGTAAGACTTCCCTGTAATACAAAAAGTGGATTCATCACTGGAAGGTCAAGCAATGCAATAATATTCACTTGTTCATTGATCTACTACAGATATTGCTTGTCAGGTTTTACCTGAAATCATTGGGATTTTGAGGCCAGAATTCTAGTTTCCGTCGATCTTCTGGGAGTACATTAAGATATACACGATCAGACCAGTCCAGAATTTGTTTTTCTGAGAGAATCTGATCATTCCCATACCCTTCCACTCCATCAATGGGTTTTGAGCACTTCTGCTTCTCTTCCATCGGAAGTTCAAAGAAATGTTTTGCAACTTCATGCAGCTTGTCTAGAAATGAACTTGAGATCCCATGACCTATTACCTTATTTTCCAACAACAGATTGAAATATGTTCTGAAATTATAGGAAGGTCTAATCTAACATGACCAAGACAATAAACTCAAGAACCAATTCTTAGAAGTCAGTGGTGAAGAAGGTACAGACCTGGAAGCAGCCACATGAAGATAGAGCCGATTGGAGTTTCTCTAGCTCTTCTTCTTCTTTTTCTTCTTGTTTAGAAGAAGAAGAGGAGAAGAGACCTTCGAGGTCGACGATGGGAATGGATAACAAGGGAGGAGAGACATCAATGGGTCCATCATTGGTCGCGTCTCTATAGATATATCTCGGTGGAGGTTCATCGCCGTCCACGGCCAGTTCTTGCACATGCTTCAGTTGTACTTCTTCTTCCTTGGTGGGAATTCCAGCCATGTTATTGAAGGCAATTAAAAGATTCAGTTTAGGCGGGTCAAGGGATATGTTATGTAAGCAACCAGATCTGGTCCTTTGTTCACTAATGTAATGGTAAGCAATGACGTGATTATAACGCATCTTTAGATTTTCTTTTTCCTTTTGTTTTGTATTCTATTACTGCTAGTCCTATGAGAAGCCACTTCAATCTGTCTCCAGATTTAAAATCTGAAACCTTCCAAAATAAGTTATACTTGTGACAGCTTCCATGGAAAAAACATATTACTATATAGAAGAGATCAGATCTTTGTGTATTTTAATTGAGCCATCATCTGAACTTTTCTTTAATAGTTTATTACCAGAACATAAAATTATTATTCTTATCTAGAAGAGATGAGAAAAATCAAATGACTAAAATCTTTTAATTAGTTGTTATGTGACATATAATGGGACCGTCATATTGTGGATCCTTGTCCTTTTAATTAGTTGTTATTTCCATTTTTTTTTCCTTTTCTATGCATCAATCTCGACATCTTTATCTCAACAATTAATTCTTATCCAACTAATATATTGCTTCTTTATTGTTCTATTATTTTGCTTTATACATCATAGACGAGGCTTCTGGGTTGAGAGGTATTTCTAAAGTTATAAATAATTGAGTTCTAGTACAAATATAGCAGGCTTTGCCTGCAGGAAAGTCTTAAACCTATCCTAATCCTAACTAAGACATACATGATGACATACAAGCCGGACGAACTGGGGTCGACTGAGTCAACCAACACGAACAGGTTCTAGCTCAGTTGAGTTGTAGGTCGTCGTGCACCTCCTTCCTTCTCCAATAGGGCAACTGTTGAAGGGACACGGAAACCGGACGAACCAAAGGTTGACTGAGACGACCAACTGGAACGCACTCTGGCTCGGTTGAGGCGTACACTGCCATGAACCTCATTCCTTTATTATGATGAGAGCAAAAATCAATCTTAGGACTCCGGGATGACATCCTCAAGTATTTACCATTGTCCTCAAGTGGCTTGGGATCGAACCGGTCCAATTAATACCGATACGGACCGATCGGTATTTTTTTAATTAATTATAAAACGAACGGTCCAACAGGTGTCAACTTGGATCGGTCTGATATTGGCCAATCCCGACTGGTACCGCCGTTCCAATTTTTTTTAATGAGTGATCTAACTTTTGTATCAGATCTAGACCTGTTGGTATCGAATGGTATTATCGGTACGGATTGAGATCGGCTGGGACCGGTCCGATCCATGATCCCAAAGACTTGAAACCTTGCTAGAAACCCTAAACATCCAATTCTTAGAAGTCAGTGGGGACGTGGGTACAGACCTGAAAACAGCCACATGAAGATAGAGTCCATTGGAGTTTCTCCAACTCTTCTTCATCTTCTCGTTTAGAAGAAGATAAGAAACCTTCGAGGTCGATGATGGGAATGTATAACAATGGAGGAGATACAGCAATGGGTCGATCATGGGTCGCATCTCTATAGTTATATCTCGGCGGAGGGTCATTGCCCTCCACTGCCAGTTCTTGGACAGGCTTCAGTTGTAATTCTTTTTCCTTGGTGGGAATTCCGGCCACGTTATTGCCGGAAATTAAAATATTCAATTGAATTCAATAGATAGTGGTTGGCAAGAGATATTTGTTAGTATAAGTAGTGACTGATCAGAAACCATTTTTGACTTTCTTTTTACTTTTGTTTTGTATTATATGGAGAGCCACTTTAAGTTATCTACAGGTGGAAGGGGCTACCGGGCTAGTGCTGTTAGATATTTTCAAAATATTTTGTTTTGTTTTTCGTTGAAAAATTTTTTCTTAAAATTTATTGTACAAAATTAAGTTATAGAAAAAAGTAAATGCTTTATATCAGGTACGCTTCATTTTACTTGTGTGTTTAAAAGTAAAAAAAATAATTTAATGTATTGTACTTGGGTCCATGATGCAAAGCATCACTGTGCACGCACATATGCGGAGATGCAATGAGAATGTTTTGTAGGCACATTTTGCACTTAGTGTCGTGAGGAGCGAGTCTTTTCTTATAGTGTGACCCACCAGATTAGACCGAGTTGAGGTGTCAACCAAACAAGTCCCTTTAAGAAATGGATAACAATAGAGACATGGATGAGTCGGTCATCGGTCAAGTCTCTATAGATTTATCTTGGTCCACGGGCCAGTTCTGTTATGAAAAATGAGCAATAAATGAAAATCAAACAAACACAAGCACACACATAAATTTACATAGTTCGGCTAAAATTGCCTACGTCCACGGAGCTGCAGAAATTTCACTATATTTGGGAGAAAGATACACTGCAAAAGAAAGTTCAGTCTTTCAAGAAGAAAAAACCCTCACCAGCTATTTAATAATCCCACACACACCTTAGTGGGCTGAGCCAACTACTAGGCCACTAACCGGGCTCCACATAAAAGCCCAACAAGTTCTTGCACGCGCTTCAGTTGTACTTCTTCTTCCTTGGTGGGAATTCCGGTCATGTTATTTACGGGAATTAAAAGATTCAGTTTCAGTCAAGTGATATGTAAGCAACCAGATCTGGTCCTCTGTTCATTATTGCAATGGTTAGCAGTGATCACCGTTCCAAGATGTTTTTGGCAACCTGTACAGAGAGACCACCCCAGTCTGGCATTCCAGGAGTCCTGATCACCGTCCCCGGAAGGCATACTGACGAACCGCCTTCTATGGGTTCACCACCACCACCACCGCCTATACATTCCTATTCAATGGTGGTAATACATGCATACATACGTCAATCATTAAACTTAAGACTGCATTTATAAAGAAGAGAGAAATTATAATCTTAGTAGGACCATGGTATCAATCTCACTTCATTTTCCCTATTTGGATAAACTTAAAGATTGCATTTATAAATCCTAATTCTTGAGTTAGATTCTAACATTCTGCAGTAGTACAAATGCAACACAGCTTATAATGAGAAGGAAGAGTGCTTAGCTCAACTGCTGATGAAGTTTCATGTTTTCAGACAACCTGCTTATGAAGTTCCATGTTTTAGACAAAATCCTCTCTGGAAACAAACAACAAGAGATAGTGATATGATGAAATTATATTTTTGCTGCATTTATTGTTCTCTTCCCTTGCTGGTAATAGTCGAAGTACAGAGCATCATAGTTCTTCAGATTCTTGAATAACCTGGGCCTTTTCTCAGTGATCATTCCATCTGCTGGTCCAATCTCCATTTCTGGTGATGGCATATAAAACATGGCCAGAGTTATTTCCCTTTCTGAATTTGTCGCCACCCTATTCATTGGGCTCTTGAACACTCCATTACTCATTATCTGCCATTACCAAGAAATCCAAGTTCTAAAATTAATCATGGTTTTTTTTCCACTTATAATAGATGTTTATAATGCAAATCAATTCGCAATTTCAATTAGTTGAACAGGTCAGAGAACTTTATGTGTATATAATTGGTTAGCTAATTGTGATTATGCTGTTTAACGAGAAGAGCATGAGGAATTATTGGAGCTCTAACCCTTTGATCATCTTTGAGGATTTGAAGACCTTCCACTTCTTTGTCTTGCAAGAGAATGGTGATTCCTGTACCATCTGCATGTAGTTTTACACCAAGAACAAGATCGGGTCTCGAGCAAGGCGGTAAAAGTTGAACCTTGCAAGCATCACAGCCCTTTCACCAAATTTCTCCAAAAAGCAGTTTTCCTCCAAATTCAATGACCTTGCCATGGCCTTTAAAAGGAGTTCATTTATCTTTTTAATCTTCATGGTATGTTCATGTAAGACTTCCCTGTAATGAAAAAAAAAAAAAAAAAGTGGATTTGTCACAGGAAGATCAAGCAATATTCAATAATATTTTGTTGTTCATTGATATGCATATGTCTTGCTGAATTTTACCTGAAATCATTGGGATTTTCAGGCCAGAATTCCAGTTTCCGTCGATCTTCTGGGAGTACATTTAGATACACACGATCAGACCAGTCGGGAATTTGCTTTTCTGAGAGAATCTGATCATTCCCATACCCTTCCATTCCATCAATGGGTTTTGAGCACTTCTGCGTCTCTTCCATCGGAAGTTCGAAGAAGTGTCTTGCTACTTCATGAACCTTATCTAGGAATGAATTATGATCCCATGACCTATTACCTTATTTTCCAACAACAGATTGAAATAAGTTCTGGAATCTGGATACTTTTAAAGAAAAATATACATTCGAATTTTTTTTTTTTCCTCTATTTTTTTTTTTTATGACTATAAAATAAATTTACCAAAAAAATCGGATAAAGTTGTGTGAATCCAATCTATCCATCCGCAACTAATCGGATTTGATAAAGTATTTATGGTCCGACAGTATAGTGTGATCCGATCCAATCCAACTTTTAATCAAATCAAATTTGAGTATACCCTGATTCCATTCAAATCCGAATACGCTGACAAACCTATAATATCAATAGACCATGTGGGGGAAAGAAGAAAAGCTTTTGTACTTTATGTACCAATGTTTTTAAGACCCGGCCAGACGTTAACCCGGTAAATAGAGTGGGTTGGACAAAGCGTTTCAACTGATGGGTCAACTCGAATTAACCTATTGAATTGATAGATGTACAATAATGTAAATGTAATAATATGAAAGAAAGAACAAGAAACAATCAATAGATCATTGTTGAATAAAGAATTTACTATTATAATATATTAAAATATAATGTCAAATAGAAATTATTCACCATATAGCGATATTTCAAATACCAAAAATTATATCAATAGTCCAAATGCCAAATATAAATCATCGTAATGAAACTAATCAATCAATGACCCGGTCAGATTTGTAAAACTTGTCTTAATTACCGACTCGGTCACAAGTTAAACCGGTTAAATCGATAGATCTCATCGCTTATTAATACTTAGTGGTAGGGGTGTAATTCGGTCGGTTTGGCTTGGTTTAGCGGTGAAACCTAAACCAAACCGAATTACATTACAGTAAACTAAAAACCAAACCAAATTGAAATAAAAACAGAATTAGAAAACTGAGAATCAAACCGACATAAGAAGCAAAAAATCAGTTTTTCGGTTCGATTTGACAAAATTAATACTACTTTCTATACAAAAAAAACATACACATATATCTATATATTATATATAATATACTTTAGTTTTTTCAGTTCGGTTCGATTTAATCGAAGCCTTAACCAAAAGCCAAACTAACTTTTTTCGGTTTGATTTGTTCGGTTTTCGGTTTAAACAGAACCAATTGACATCTCTACTTCGTGGGTTAAAAGCCCACTCTCGACTCGGTTATACAACTGGGTACCGGTTCAATCGGTCAGGCTGGGCTGGGTTGTAAAACATTGTTTTGTAGGGAAAAAAGAATTGATGAAGATCTTCGGTGGTGAAAAAGGTAGAGAGTCACAGACCTGAAAGCAGCCGCATGAAGAGAGAGCCGATTGGAGTTTCTCTAGCTCTTCTTCTTTTTCTTCTTCTTTGTCTTTGTCTTTTTGTTTAGAAAAAGAGGAGGAGAAGAGACCTTCGAGGTCGACGATGGGAATGGATAACAATGGAGGAGAGAATCGATGAGTCCATCATCGGTCGCGTCTCTATAGATATATCTCGGCGGAGGAGGTTCATCGCCGTCGACGGCCAGTTCTTGCACTCGCTTCAATTGTAATTCCTCTTCCTTGGTGGGAATTCCGGCTATGTTATTGACGGGAACTAAAAGATTCAATTTAGGTCAAGGGATATGTTATGTAAGCAACCAGATCTGGTCCTCTGTTCACTGAAGTAATGGTAAGCAATGACGTGATTAGAAGCCATTTTGGACTTTCTTTTTTCCTTTTGTTTTGTATTCTATTACTGCTAGTTTTACCCCATTGATGTAAAATCTGAAGCCTTGCAAAATAAATCATATTTGTGAGAATTTCCATGGAAAAAAAACTTATATGAGTCTACTGTCTTTAAGTATTTTAATTGAGCCATCATCTGAATGTTTTTTTTAATAGTTTATCGAGGAAAAAAAAATATTACTATATAGAAGAGATCAGATCTTTAAGTATTTTAATTGAGCCATCATCTGAGCTTTTCTTTAATAGTTTATTACTAGAAAAGAAAATTATTATATATATAGAAGAGATCAGAAAAATCAAATGACTAAATCTTTTAATTAGTTGTTATTTGACATATAATGGGACATCATATGGTGGATCCTTATCCTTTTCAAAAGTAATAGGATATATATAACTATAGGGGGGAAAGGGGGAGGGAGAGGGAGGGAGGGAGGGAGGGAGGGAGGGACTATTACTTTTGGGTTATTAAGAATCAGACCCTGTTTCATGTAAGTATAGTGGGGAAGGGGGAGGATGGGAGATCCTATTACTTTTGGGTTATTTGTTTCTCTTTCCATCATCTGGTGGGGTTTCTGGTGTACATCATTCGTGTACAGGGGTAATCTGGGGGTTCTTTTTGTACAGG
>JAUPMG010051687.1:0-13863 GCA_031762675.1 Pachysandra terminalis | reverse complement strand
AAGTCTGTTCTCGGATTTAGAGTAAGATCAAATTGTCTTTATTCAGTCTCGAGATTAGATCATAAAGTCTGTTCTCAAACTTAGAGTAAGATCAAATTGTCTTTATTCAGTCTCGAGATTAGATCATAAAGTCTGTTCTTAGACTTAGAGTAAGATCAGATTGTCTTTATTCAGTCTCGAGATTAAATCATAAAGTCTGTTCTCAGACTTAGAGTAAGATCAAATTGTCTTTATTCAGTCTCGATATTAGATCATAAAGTCTGTTCTCGGACTTAGAGCAAGATCAAATTGTCTTTACTCAAAAATATATATACCGGCGGAAAAATGATAGATTATGCCGGAAGCCTGCCAGGTGGCTTCTCTTTATTGGTCCAATTTGAATATTCAAATTGAGGGATCATCAGTACCAACCGCAGTCTGAAACGTGATTCCACATGTTACGTCTTTCGTTTGCTCTATCTTCTATTCAAATAAACAGCTTGTGCGCATTTAATGCTATGGTTAAAATAAAGATAAATTACAATAAGACTTCCCCTTAAGATTGAAATAATAAGAAGTGACCCCTCAAACTTTGGCCATTGCAACCAATACCTTTATCAGATCAAATTAGAGCAAGGTTTCAAGAATCGGATTGATCCAGTCCGTTTCGTCCGATCCGAACCAGAATTGGTCAGGACCAATCCGATCTTAAGCCACAATACAATTATTGTATCAAGTGGCTTTGGATCAGACTGGTCCAATCAATACCGGTACGGACCGACCGGTACAATCAGTCCAGTGACTGGTACAACCTGTCAAACCAATCCAACATTTTTTTTTAGTTTTTTTTTATTAATGGAATGGTCCAATCGGTATTGACCTGGACCGGTCCAGTACCTTCGATCCGATGACCGATATCGCTATTCTAGTGACCGATACTGTCGTTCCGGCGATCGGTACTGCCAGTCTGATTGATCCAATTTCTTTTTTTTTTTTAATGGGTGATCCAACTTTTGTACTAGATTCGGATTGGATGGTATCCCCGGTCCAGATTGAGACCGGTCCAATCCATGATCCTGAGTCTTAAAACTTGGATGCAATTTGGTTTGGGTTAGCATCAACCCAAGACCAAATCGAAGTTAGTAAAAGTTGATCCAAAATCAAATTGTATCGAATTGAAAACTGAATTCTCCAACCCAAAAATCAAACCAAGTTGAAAGGGAAAAGCCTAAAGTCAAGCCAACCCAACCCAAACTGTAAATTTGGTTCAATTTGGATCGAGTTAAGTCGAAATTGTATTTTATGTATAAAATCTAATGTTTTCTATCCTACATAAAATATAATATACCATATATATATCATATATAATATGGTATATATGATATATATTTGGTATATTAAATTTTATGTAGGATAGAAAACATTAGATTTTATACATAAAATACAATTCTTAAAGAAATTGTATTAACTCGACTTAACTCGATCCAAATTGAACCAAATTTACAGTTTAGGTTGGGTTGGTTTGAATTTAGGCTTTTCCCTTTCAACTTGGTTTGATTTTTGGGTTGGAGAATTCAGTTTTCAATTCGATTCAATTTGATTTTGGATCAACCTTTACTACCCTCGGTTTGGTCTTGCGTTGATGCTAACCCGAACCAAATTACATCCAAGGTTTTAAGACTCGGGATCATGGATCAGACCGGTCCCAGCCGATCCGAACCGGCAATACCGACCAGTATCGATTAGTCCAAATTCGGTACAAAAGTTGGATCACCCATTTAAAAAAAAATGGATTGATCGGATCGGCGGTACCGATTGTCGGAATAGCGGTACCGGTCACCAGAATGGCGATACCTATTGTCGGACCAACGGTACCGGTCGGTACTGGATAGGTCTAGGTCAAATTGGACCGTTCCATTAATAATAAAAAATAAAAAAAAACTTTGGATTTGTTGGACCGGTTGTATCGATCACTGGACTAGTTGTATTGACTGATTCGTACCAATATCGATTGGACCGGTTCGATCCAAAGCCACTTTGTACAATAATTATATCGCGGCTTAAGATTGGACGGGTCCTGACCAATCTCGGTTCGGACCAGGCGAAATGGACCGAATCAGTCCGATCCTTGAAACCTTGCCCTAATTTGATCCAATAAGGATATTGGTTGCAATGGCCAAGGTTTGAGAGTACTTCTTGTCATTTTTCCAAACTTAAAGGGGTGTGAACATAATTTATTCTTATTTTAACCTTTTAGAAAGATAACATTAAATGCGCACCCCTTAACCAGCATTTTCTTTTCAAGCAATTCTAACATAAGGTGCAGGGAGCGAAGCGGAAGAAACAAGCATGACGTACCATGTGTGAGCACGTGTCAATCTGCGGTTGATACTGCACCAAATATGGCACAATACTATCGCAGATAATTTTCTTCTTCATTTCTCACATCGAAAAGATAATCACTTTTGTTTGTCTTTGCCAAAGCTCATTCTCTCATGCGCTATACATTCTTGCACAATCGTGTTAAGTTATTATTGTTGATGCAGAATTTGTGCTGCTTGATCCGCTTTAAGTCGTCGATCAAGTTATTATTGTTGATGCGGAATTTGTGCTGCTTGATTCGCTTTAAGTCGTCGATCAGGATCGAGCTGCTTAAAGGGGTGTAAACTGTGCGAGCACGTAATGACGTCACGTGTCAGTCACTTCTGCACTACCCGGGGTTGGATAAGGTCTTGTCTACGCACAAGAGACGTTCTACCATCCGCCTAAACCGTCGCACGGCCGTTCGGACAACGCTATGCCTATGCTCAATAAACATAAAAAAGAAGGGGGAGAAAGCCGATGTAGAGAAGTACATAGAATTTTTTACGTGGTTCGACAATATGCCTAGTCCACGGAGGTCGCCTCGTAGGAGGTTTTTTTCCACTATTTAAAAATACATGGAATACAATGAATACCCCAATCATATGGGGATGAAGGAAATAAGAAAGAAATGATGGAGAGGAAGAGATAGAGATATAGAAGGAAAGAAATGTTTCCTTCTATAGTGTTCGTCCTCCCTTTGTCTGATGTTCAGAGCCTTTCTGATTCTTAGATCTTTCAAATTTTTCCGATCATTTTTTCTTATGCGGAAGTAGTCCTTATAGCCTTTTCTTACTTGGCCTCCAAGTAAACTTAACATGTAAGAAAACTTAGGCTTGAAGTATACTTAGCCTGTAAGAAAACTTAGGCTTCAAGTAAACTTAGCCTAGAAGAAATAAAAATATCTTATGCATGTAGATAGATTATAATAGACGGGTCGGACAGGGTTAGACCAGGTCAGACCAGTTAGATCGAATTGGACCGGGTCAGACCAAATTGAACCAAGTTGGACCGATTGGGTCGGGTAAGAACAAATTGAACTAAGTTGGACCGGGTTGGTCCGGGTCAAACCGGGTCGAGTGACCCATTAGACCCATGGTCTATAGGTCAAGCAAGTGACACGTGGTCAAGCAGGTGACACGTGGCTACTTAATTTGGTCACTGGATCATCACTATCAAGATTAACTGCCTCAATAACTACTCTACCTTTAATTTTGTTTCCACACAACATATAAAAGTTCTCTATTTAGTTTTCTCTCATAAGAAGCCGAGCATCTTTCAAATCCTTCATAACTCGACCTTGGCCCTGTTCAATGAAGCTTCCAAAGGGCCAGGAAGCCTTTCTTTTGTTGGTTGGTGCGGAAGTGTTAGATGGACCCTTTAGAACTTTTTACAAACAGTTAGTGTGTTAACACCATGTACACATTCAAACCAACATTTCAAACAAGCGTGCAAACCATCAAAGTACAGCATAAAACAAAAAGAACAACATCAAGAAAAACTAGTAACAAGTTTGAAAGAACTTATCTTGTTACTTTTGTAACTCCAAAGTATGTGTATTACATTGTATTGTATTCACTTAAACAAAACACTGTTCTGCTTCGTCTACTACAACCTTCTCTTCACTTCTTTCTTTCTTTTCTTTTTTTCTAACTTCTATCTTCTACAAGCTTCTTTCTACAGATTTTTCTAGAGACAATTAAAGACAACAACTTACAAAAGTATCATGTAAAGTGTCGACTCATTACAATATTTGCTACTAAGTTGAAATAAAGAAAAAGCCCATGAGAATTGGATTAATTTCCAAGATCCCCCCCCCTAAACCAATTCTCCTAAAGAACACATCCCTAACATCATTTTTAGATTTATGAACACTTCATTCTTCAATGGTTTTGTGAAAATATCAGCCACTTGATCAAGAGACTTATAGTATACTAACTCAACTTCCTTGCTACTCACGTGCTCATGGATAAAGTGATATCGAATGTCAATATGTTTTGTTCTGTCATGATAAATCGGATTCTTTGCCAATGCTATTGCCAATCTATTATCAATGAGTATCTTAGTTGGCCCTTCTTATGAGAATCCCAAGTACTTCAGCAAATTTCTCAACCAAATAGAACACGAGAAACAGTAGATGTTGCAGCCACATATTCCACTTCACATGATGAGGAATATAAGAGATTGGGAAAATTATTTCTTACTTTTCCATTGAATGAATCAAGTATTTAAATAGTACAACAGAGATCCTATTCTAGGTAATACAAACCTTGAATAAAGAAACTAAATATAAACAGGAAATTTTTTACACTAAATACAAATAGAAACCTTCTTAAGAATGAATATGGAAACTTAAATTAAGTTGATCTTAGTCCTTGATTTGAAAGGATCAAGATCTCCCAAACGGTCACTATGATTGAGTACAGATACGAGAGTTCGATCACATTACGATCGAGCGCAGACACGAAGCTCGATCACATTGCAATCAAGCGCAGCCACATAGGATCGATCCTAATCAGCGGCTTGATTTTCAACACTCCCCCTCAAGCCGGACTGTAGATATTTATCATGCCTAATTTTTCCAGTCAGACCATCAAAGTTTGATATGGCAAGAGCGTTTGTGAGAATATCAGCTGGTTGGCAATTTGTAGGAGTATAGCTGATTGTGAATATTCCTTCTTCAATCTTTTCTTTGATGAAATGACGATCTATCTCCACATGTTTTGTCCGATCATGATGAACTGGGTTCTTGGCTATACTGATGGCGGCTTGGTTGTCACAATATAATTCCATAGGATGCTCCAGTGGAACCTGAAGTTCTTCCATCAACCAGATTTCCACGCAAATACCCTGGGCCATGGCTCGGAATTCTGCCCCTGCACTACTGCAAGCTACCATAGATTTTTTTCTTGCTCCTCCATGTTACCAAGTTTC
Organism: Pachysandra terminalis; assembly: GCA_031762675.1. NCBI lineage: Eukaryota > Viridiplantae > Streptophyta > Magnoliopsida > Buxales > Buxaceae > Pachysandra > Pachysandra terminalis. The sequence goes on along the minus strand of JAUPMG010051687.1, from coordinate 8,589 downwards.
CCCATACAAAGGAGCAATAACCGGATGTAGATATGCGATCTGTCACTGAACCAGCCCAGTCTGCATCTGAAAAAAATCTGTATTTCTCTTTGTGGTTCTTGAGATGAATAAACCCTCACCAAGTGTCATCTTGAGATATCTGAACTCTGTATACGGCAGCCATATGTTTTTTTGTTGGACAGTTCATGAACTGGCTAACCATACTGACAGAGAAGCCTATGCCAGGCCTTGTATGGGACAGATAAATCAGTTTTCCCACAAGACGTTGATATCTTTCCCTATCAACAGGAGCACTACCATCGTTAGCCTCTAGCTTGATGGTTGGATCCATGGGAGTCTCAGCAAGCTTGCATCCGAGCATTCCTATTTTATTTAACAAGACCAGGACATACTTGCATTGAGAGACAGATATACGTTTTCTTGATCAACCAATTTCCATCCCAAGGAAATACTTGAGATTCCCTAGGTCCTTGATCTCAAATTCTCTGGCGAAGAATTGTTTGAGAAGCTCAATCTTCTCCTTGTGATCACCTGTCAAAATAATATCGTCTACGTACACAATGATAACTGCCAACTTCCCTTTCGAAGAGTGCTTCACAAATAAGGTGTGATCTGATTGGCATTGAGAATACCCATACTTTTTCACAACCTTTGTGAATCGATCGAACCAAGCTCGGGGAGATTGCTTGAGATCATACAAGGCTTTTCGGAGTCTACAAACCGTGTTAATATTTTTCATCGTCTCAAAACCGGTAGGGATGTCCATATAAACTTCTTCCTCTAGATCACCATTGAGGAAGGCATTTTTCACGGCAAGTTGGTGAAGGGACCAGTCCAGATTTGCTGCCAAGGATAGATGAACATGAACAGTGTTGAGGTTAGCAAACGGGGCAAAAGTCTCTTGATAATCGATACCATAGGATTGTGTGAATTCCTTGGCAACCAAACGAGCCTTGTACCTGTCCACATTCCCGTGTGCCTTACACTTAACTATGAAGATCCATTTACATTCAACTGGATTTTTACCTCTCAGTAGTTCAGTAATCTCCCATGTACTGTTCTTCACAAGTGTCTGTATTTCCTCATTGATTGCAGCTTTCCACTTAGGACAGTTGAGGGCTTCTTGAATGTTACGAGGAACCTGTATATCTGTAATACTAGTAGTGAAGGCACGAAACAACAGTGATAACACGTCATATGAGACAAAATTCCCAATGGGATGTTGAGTGCAAGACCGAACACCTTTCCTCCAAGCTATATGCATATTAGCTATTTCTGCTTCTAACTCAGAACCAACAGTACCATCAGAATCAGAGATATAGTTACCTGGAATTTCGTTTTGACTTGGACACGGTTCGGATTCATGATTTTGCTCAGGATGTGTTCTTTCCTCAGTTCCCTCTTGAATTGGCTCCTTATCCCTCAAGTCAATAATGAACTCAGTGTTTTCGACAGGTAGGGGCTGACCAGGAGACTCTGAGAGAACGGGTAAATTGACTATGGGTGACTCTAAGTTCCAAAATTGATATTCCTGAGTTGAATTCTCCCCCTGAATATCAGTTTTAGGACAGTAAGGTTGGTATTCAAATAATGTGACGTCCATGGAATTGAAAATTTTTTTCGGGACTGGAGAGTAGCACTTATACCCTTTTTTATTTGAAGAGTACCCAAGAAAGATACACTTGAGTGATCGAGAATCAAGTTTACCCCTCTGATGTTGATGGATTGAATGAAGACAGAGCACCCGAATATTTTGGGTGTTATGGGGGAGATGAGACGTGTGTTTGGGTAAGATTGTAGGAGCGCTTGACAAGGGTTTTGAAATTTTAGGACCCGAGATGGCTTTCTATTAATGAGGTAGGCTACCGTAAGGACGGCCTCCCCCAAAAAATATTTTGGAACATTGATTGAAAACATTAGGGACCTGTCAACCTCTAACAGATGTCTATTTTTCCTTTTAGCGATACCATTTTGTTGAGGGGTATCGACGCAAGAACTGAGGTGGACAATTCCTTCTTTTGCTAGATAATCCCCTAGAATGGAGGTGAAATAGTCCCTAGCATTATCAGACTTCATGATCTGAATTTTTTATTGAAATTGGGTCTGAATCATACTTTCGAAATTTTTGAATATTTGACATGTTTCTGATTTTTCTTTCATAGGGAATATCCAAGTTAGTCTAGTATGGTCATCTATGAATGAGACAAGCCACCTAGCACCTGTCACATTTTTTTGTTCTTGAAGGTCCCCAAATGTCATTGTGGATTATTGAGAATGGTTGGGACGATTTGTAGGGTTGTGCTGGGAATTGACTTCAGACATGTTTTGACAGTTGACAGATTTCACACTCAAACGATTTTTGTACTTTTATTGAAGAATGAGGGAAATAAGTGCTTGAGATACAAAAAATTGGGATGACCTAAGCGATAGTGCCACAACATGATTGCACTATTGTTATTTGGGCGGGAAACAGAAACAAATTTGCCGCTACCTATCGTTTGAGGTTGTTCTTGTGGATAGTAGCATTCCTTGAGGATGTAGAGTTCAGAGCACTCCTTAGCATTGCCAATCTTCCTCCCTGAATCCAAATCTTGAAATTCACAATGAGTAGAGAAGAAATTAGTAACACGCCTCTTTTCCTTAGTGAGTTTACTAATTGATAACAAATTACAATCCACGTTTGGAACCAAGAGGACAGAGTTGAGTATTAGATCCTTGGAAATAACCACAAAACCTATACCGACAACCATCGATAGAGATCCATCCGCTATACGGACAGTTAAATTATTGGGACAGGAGCTATAAGAATTAAAGATAGAGATATCTCACGTCATATGGTCAGAGGCTCCTGAGTCCACGATCCATGGTGTTATTTGTTTCTTTCCCACTGTTAGAACGCTTAACAAATTACCTTTGTGAGCAAGAGTACCGGAACCAGTGACATGACTGGAAGAGATGTCGGGTTGTGATTGGGCTGACAAAAAAGGAGACAACAGTTTCTGAAGTATCTCCATTTGCTCCTTGTTGAAGGGGCTCTCTTCAGATTGCACCTGTTGTCCTTCTGTAGCAACATGATTCCCACGACCTTCTCTCTCCATTAGATGACGAGCCGGCCTCCAATATGCTGGTTTCCTATGAATCTTCTAGCAAGTCTTCTTCACATGGCCAGGCTTGTTACAATGATCACACCATGGCCTGCCTCCTTTATTTTTCAAACGATTACCAGATGGAGAGGCGAATTGGGTTCCTTGAGCAGTACGGGCCGAACTTTCGGTCATGTGAAGATGTTGAGGGAGGCTCATCATAAGTTTCTTCTGACTTTCTTCATGACGGACTTCAAAAAAAGTCTCTCTGAGACTGGGTAGCGGTTTTGTCCCCATGATTCTTCTGCGGATTTCATCAAGGCTCTTATTTAAACCTAACAAAGACTTGTACACGCGTTTTCCTTCCACAATCTTTTTATACAAGGCATTATTAGTAGTACAAGTCCAGTAATAAACTTCAAAAGTATCAAGTTGATGCCAAAGACGAGTAAGAGTATTAAAATAATCAGTTACCGTAAGATCGCCTTGGCGCAAATCGTGAAGGATTCCTTCAATTTGAACAACCTCCGATGTGTTTTCTTTATCAGAAAATGTTTCCTTAACCATATCCCAGATTTCCTTAGCAGTGTCAAATGCCAGAAAATTTTCACCAATGTCTGTGGTCGTTGAGTTAACGAGCCACGACATTACTCAATTATTTTCTGCCATCCATTTCTTGTACGTCGGGGTCGTCGTAGCCGGAGCCGCTGAAGTCCCGGTGATGCAGTCGTCTTTCTCCTTACCTCGTATGAACATCAAAATAGATTGAGACCATTGTAAGTAGTTGTGCCCATTTAGTTTATGAGCGGTGACAGGATGATGAGAAGTTTCCATCTGATGGGAGGAAGATGGAGATATGACAATGTCTGTATAAGATGCTGATGATGATGCGTCGGTATGCATTCCGAATGCAGGGCCGTATTTAGGCATGAATTTGATGGGAAAATTCGAGTAGGAACAGCTCGAAGAGAGAAGAAAAGAGTTAGGATAGGACCCGCTCTGATACCATGAAGAATATGAGAGATTGGGAAAATTATTTCTTACTTTTCCATTGAATGAATCAAGTATTTAAATAGTACAACAGAGATCCTATTCTAGGTAATACAAACCTTGAATAAAGAAACTAAATATAAACAGGAAACTTTCTACACTAAATTCAAATAGAAACCTTCCTAAGAAGGAATATGGAAACTTAAATTAAGGAGATCTTATTCCTTGATTTGAAAGGACCATGATCTCCCAAACGGTCACAATGAACAAGCGCAGATACGAGAGCTCGATCGCATTGCGATTGAGCGCAGCCACATAGGATCGATCCTAATCAACGGCTTGATTTTCAACAGTTGATAATGTCACAATAAGTTGTTTCTTGGATGACCATGTGAAAGCTCCATTTCCCACAAAGAAAACATTGTCCAAAGTGCCAATTTGACTTCTCCTCGCTTCCTTTCCAAAGAAAATATCTTAGGGATCTTTAAGCCTCTTAGCCACAACAACCGGAATTTTGAACAATGATAAAAATAAATAAAAAATAAATAAAAAAGAAAAGTGGGAAGGTTCGAAAGAGAATTTTTTATGAGTAAGTTTCCCACCGTTATACAGATATCTAGTTTTCCACGAAGCCAACTTCTTTTCATTCCTCTCCAACAACCTATCCCACATCGATCTAACCTTAAAACACTTCCCCAAAGGAAGGCCGAGATAAGAGGTAGGTAATACCCCCAAACGGCATCCCATAATAGTCTTCAATTGGTTCATGATGCTGACCTCCCCTATGGCAAAAAGCTCACTTTTGTTTAGGTTTATTTCTAGACCTGAAACAGCCTCAAAACACAAAAAAAAAAAAATGCATCTCATAACCAAGATATGATCCTTAACAGCTCGGTAGAAAATTAACGTGTCATCTGCAAATTGTAGGTGGAAAATGGTTGGGCCTGACCTACTAATAGCCACTCCATCAATCAGATTTTCCGCCACAGTCTTATCAATTAACCTACTCACGGCCTCTGCAACAATAGTAAACAGGAAAGGGGAGAGCGAGTCTCCCTGTCTAAGACCTTTGAAAGCCCCAAAAAAACCCGTAGCAGAGCCATTGAATAGAACCGAAAAGGACGCATTAGAAAGACACCATCTGTTCCAGCCTCGCCACTTCACCCCAAAGCCCATTCTCCTTAGAAGGTAATCTAAAAAATTCCAACATACATGATCGTAAGATTTCTCAATATCAAGTTTACACATCACCTATTGCTCCTCACTCCATAAAATAGAGTCAACACATTCATTAACAATAAGGACACCGTCGAAGATCTGCTTACCTTCCACAAAGGTTCCTTGGGGCCTAAAACTAATGCTAGGAAGAACTTTTTTATACAATCTGTCTCATATATATATATATACATACATATATGAGACAAATTCACATCTATAACATCAATTGGAATTTGAAACGAGAGGTTCATTGGTTTGTTTAACACGAACTATTTGCGATGACAGAATCTAGACGTATGTAACGTCAATGTGTGATTCAAACAATAAAAAAAAAAAAAAATTTGTTCGAACAGAAAAAAAGATCTAATTTATTTTTATCCAAGTATTAATGATTTTTGGGTAAATTACAATTACCTCCTTTGAGGTATGAGCAAATTACAGTGACCTCCTTTTACCTATGAAAAATAACAATTACCTCCTTTGAGGTTTGAAGGGAGGTTACACTCACCTCCCTTCTGGGAAGTCCTGTTTAAAAGCAGGACATAAATTGTTTAAAAGCAGGACATAAATTGCAGAGTTAGTCAGGTTAAAGACCGAAGTACCCATCTTTAACCCCATAAACTTTAAAAGTACATTTACACCCTTGAATAATATATAATAATCACCCATTTTACCCTTCTCCAATTTATCCTAAAACTATAAACGTCACATGTTTTAGACAACTTTCCCTCTTATTGGTGCTACTATTAAGCATTAGTTCTGAAGCCTTGTAGCCATTGTTTGATAGTTGCAGTGCAAGCAAGAGTTGGTGGGAGATCCAATCATTGCCTGCTTGATCAACTATTATGTTCGATGATGTGAGCTAACATTGTGAAGGAATGCAAGGCCCTTAAGTTGTTATTGTTCTATAGTTTGATATTGAAAACAGAGCATCCGTTTGTTGTTAGAAAGCTCTATTGCAAACAGAGCATACAGTAAACCTCAAGCTTCTTTATCTCTCCCACAATTGAATAACAGAGTAACACTCAATATTATCATTTTCCCAACACCCAGAGCAAGGAAAAACGTATTAAGTTCTTCCGGCAGAATGGTAATTGTCCGACACGATTTCATCGGATTGAGAGATAGAATAAGAAAGAATCTTAGTTTCTATTCTTGATTCCGGTAGAATGGTAGTCGTCCAACACGATTTGGTCAGATTGAGTTTGATGTAGATGCTATGACCGGAGCTCGCAAAGAAGAGAAGGGTTTTTACTGTTGTTTGCAGTAAAAACCTTGGTTGATTAGCTTCGTTTCCATCGAGGAATGGTACTTTAGTAATTTTGTCTTTTACAATTAAATTATTAAATCCGATTTGGGCATTTTAGTTAATAAATAAATTCCGTTAATTCTCTTAACAGAACATCTTCTATAAAGGGTTGTTTTCAATAGGTGAAGGGAGGTTACTGCAATTTATGCATACCTCAAGGGAGGTAACTATAATTCACCCATGATTTTTTCTTTTTCTTTCCCACATGATAAGAGACAATCCATTCCATCAATTTGATGGCTTGATGCAAGTCAACTACTAAGTTATGGGCATAAATTCACCATGGTTGAAGCAAGGAGATTTGCATTATTTAAATAGCTAGGTTTAATGCAATTGGTAGATATTTTACCAAACATGATAGCTGTGATACTGATTAGTATATATGAAAATAAGTTATTAAAGCGTCGAGGGCTTGTGTATATAAAACCAAATAGATAAGAAAGTAAAATAAGGTATTTTACCTTCAAGAGTATCATCTATCTCTATTTCCCTAGTTAGCTTGTGGATTTCCTCCTCTTAATAATAATAATAATAATAATAATAATAATTAGAAGAGTTTGACAAAAAAATAAATAAATAAATAAAGGGAAAATTACCTAACTGCCTGGTTCAAAATTTTTGTACACGGCACTGCTTATAAGTTTCATATTTACTTTGGGCTGTCTTGTTTTTAATTATTATAAAATCTGTTAAATATTTATAATTAAATGACAAAAATTCCCCCGTTTACTCTCTCTCTCTTCCGTTTCTGCTCTCTTCTCTCTCCGTGTCACTGTCTCTCCTACTCTGCTCTCTCCATCAAACCTCACATTCGTTTTGCTCCCTCTTCCTATCCCTCATTGACTTGACTTCATCAAAAAACTCATCCAATGTTTTAACAGAAGATCCCTTATAACCTTCTTCATCATCTCTAATGGCTTCCTTAATCACCTCCTTAACGTCACAAGTCTTCCTCTTCACCTCTTTCCCTTTCTCACTCATCATTCATCACCAATCCAATCACTCTCTCATGTCTAACCTCGCTGTTATTCCCCCTAGCAACCTCAACCCCGCCCCCGCCACCCCCCACCTCCTCAGCCAAGAACTTTGCATTATAAAACTACTCGGCGGCCATCGGCCATCCGATCACCGGCACGCAGTTGTTCAACGACTCCACTACCGAATTCCAACCACATTGACTCAGAACAGCACAGGTAGCCTTGTGAAACATAATTTCTTACTGGGATGCTCTTCCCCTCCTTCATCCTCTCTTCGAACCCCTCCGGCAACCATTCTTCTGCTCTAAACCGCGAATTTACATCAAACCTTACCGGAGGTCGAACCACCCAAATAAAATTCTTCCTATTTGCTTCCAAAGAAATTTCCAATTCCATCATTTAGGATTGTGAGGTTGTGTGTTCTGTGACCCAAATGACACGTATCAGAATTCACGTTGTGTTTCATTGATCAAGATGGATACCCGGTTCTTTGCTAGACTGAACTTTTCTACTCAGTGTTGGTCCAATTGGGTAAACAAGTCGACTAGTTTTCTTTCTGAAATACATTAAACCAGTCCGGTCTAACTCCTCCATTGTGTTCAACAATACCCCATCAGACTTCAAACAAAGAGAGAGTTGTGTTTGGAGAAACACAGACCATGGATCATTTCTGTCAGCCTCTTTAAGCATAATAGAGAGCTGCGACCAATGAATACTTCTTCAGCAGTGGTGCCGGTGAGTCCGACAGCTCGAAGAATTCATCTAAATCTGATCATTTGTTTTTAGACTGAGGGTGGTGCAGCCAGAGAGAGAAGTAGATGGCGTTACCGTACACACCGCCGCTGTTGAACATGGCGTGGAAGACGCCAAACACTTTCGCAACATCGACGGTCCACCCGAAGAACATGTCGCCGATGATACAAAAAGGATGTCGGCCGTTTTGTTCCTTGGTGATGTCTGAGATGAGGGTTTGGAAAGCGAGTTTGACGGAGAGACCGGTGTGAGGGAGCAT
>JAUPMG010051676.1:0-13863 GCA_031762675.1 Pachysandra terminalis | reverse complement strand
TCCATGATTTTTACAACGTATCCAGCGTATCCGTGTCGATACTCGATACGTATCCGTTTTTGGGCCGACCGATACGATATTTTGAACCATGATCTTATCCCAACTTAACATTTTTAGTTTTCTTCTTCTCTCTTTTCATCATCACCTATTCCCACCATCCTGATGCTCGATTCTTCTAATAGCAACCAACTTAATCTTATTGTCATCCAACACATCCATATAATCAAGAATCCTATCAACGACGTTCAACCAGTCAATAAAACATCCAGCATTCAGCCAACCATGAAATTTTGGGTTTCGCTATTATGCCAAAATCTCTACTCCGTTCACTACTCCAAGTGTTCTGGTGTTGTTCCTTCTGGCTCATATGACTCTACACGGAACAAAGTTCAGAAATGGATTTTCAAATTCCTCCTCCAACTCATCATCGTCATAATTTGGAGTTTCAACTTTCAGAAATTGATCTCTAGCATCAGCTACATGATCTGTTTGTATAGCACCTAGCCCTCGTCCTCATGGAGCCATGAGTGATGTACGAGTATTCTAGCAAAGATCAATATGCTCTGATGCAAAGTGATGGAATCAAAAGTGGTTTTCTCTACTAGTTCAGATTTGCAACAAGAAATGAGGAGAATGAAATATAGAAAGGAGAATGATGCAGGACAGCAGGAATCTCTTAGAATAAAATAAACAGAAAATAATAAAGGGGAAGAAGAGGGTAATCTGACAGAATTTCTCTATCTGGGCCTTGAACAGATTGGAATCTCACCAATCTGAAGCAAGGGTTGGTAATGGAATCTCACAAATACCTAAGAAATAAGAGAAATCACACCTCAAAACACATAATGTGCAAAATACCATTTCAATTTTCGTCGTCTCCCTTTACATCAATAATAAATCCTTTATATAGATTTATTCCTAAACCCTAATTACATAAAAAGAGTCCTAATATACTTGAAGAGACCTAAAACCACCAAATTACATCCAAAATAATTTCTAAAACAAGAAACATTATCCTACTAAAATTTTCACACGAATTACCTAGATAATCCTAATTCTAACTGCTTTCTTATTCAAACTCTAACAAATAATAATAAAATTCTAACCTAAAAAGAACCCAAATAATAATTGGGTTGGCTATTAATCAAAAAAATAAATAATTGAGTTTGCTAGAGAATCCATGGGTATGACCCAATTAACAAGTATGGGCCTAAACATGCAAGTAATTGAACTAGGCCTGCTAAACTGGTCCACATCAGAGAAGAAAGAAGAAACACATGAAACGGGGTAGAAATCATCCTACAATCGCGTCCCAAGATAGAAAATGGAGAGGAGTTGATGGAACTTTCTTCTTCCTACTGTTTTTGCATTCAAAGACTCAAAAGATTGCCCAAGTTTGAATTATAAGAGGATTTATGGGTTCACTTGCAAAACTCTAATGAAATCAGATCTAGATCATCTAGTCTGATGTAATCTGGACCATTGGAAAGATTAAAAACAAGGTTAGGTAGAAATATACTTACAGTACATGACTAACACATGATTCTAAGTTGAATAAAACATGTTGTATATAACCCTACCTACAAAAAAACACAAATGGAACAATAAAAAGGACTCGAAAGAAAATAAATTAAGAACAAAAAAGTGGATGTTCATCACTTCAAGCCCTTGAGCTGCTTCATGTGGTCCCACTTGGCAAGAAGATCAAGGGCTACCAACTTGTATCAATCAGGGTTGATTTCGCTACTTTTCTTCCTCAAGTTCCCACCCACCCCACACAAAAAAAAAATTAAAAAAAAAACACCACGCACCTTTTATAGTCATTATTACCCATAAAAAATAACAACAGAATCTTAAAGAGTTGTAAAAAATGAGATAACGATAGCCATAACTAGGATAATATTTAATAATCACCATCTTTTAAGAAAACACTATCCACATATATAACATCATAGGCTGCACCACTAAGCATTGCAGGCTATTCTTGTAATCAGATGCTTTTGCTCCAACAGAAACCCTTACAGAAGGTATTACAAAATATTTAATAATCACCATCTTTTAAGAAAACACAATCCACATATATAACATCATAGGCTGCACCACTAAGCATTGCAGGCTATTCTTGTAATCAGATGCTTTTGCTCCAGCAGAAACCCTTACAGAAGGTATTACAAAATAATGTGTCATACCCACTGCAATCTCCCACAGCTTTGCTTAACTTGTAGTTAGACATATGCACTTAATTGATGTTCTCATCTATTTCAGTTTGGCAATTGTTTTATAATACGGATCATCTACGATTGTCCATCCTTTCCCTAGCTCAAACTTGGGACATGCCTGAGAATTGTCTTTCTATATGTTCTCTTATGCCTACATATAAAGGATAGAAAACAGATAGAGCACAATATCTTTTTTTGTTTTATCAGTAACAGAGCGCAATATCCTTCGACATTAGTCAAGGGAAAAATCATACAGTACATACAGCAAGTAAAATTCTCAATATCTGGATTCCAGTTAAGAATATATTTTCATGCATACAGCTTTGTGTGCATCTAAAAACTTTGAATTTGATACATCTGCCCAAAGGGAGTGTTTGCAACCGGCACCTTAACTTTCACCACATCCAAAGACAGCATGTTTGTAACCTTTTACAGGAAATCTGAAGGGAGGTGGGGCCCATGATCATCCTGGTAGTAGGAGAACCAACATTGGAAACCTAGAGTTACCAGTGCCTGGGCGAAGGTACAAACAGGTGCCTGTCACTAGCATTTTCCATCTCTCCAATTGAACATGTACTAATGAAATTAAGTAACAGTCAAAATAATATAGACAGATGTTGTGCTTACTTCTTAGATCATCAAGCACCCAAATGCAGCTTTACATGCAAACTGCAGGAATCATTCATGTAGACATGAATTAGTATGGAAATACATTATAGTGCCAGATACTGCGCTTAACAGATCATCACAAAAGAAGCTGACATGCAAACTCCAGAAGTCATTCACATAGACATGAATTAGTATCGAAATACATAGTTATGTATACAAAATAATAACATAAGAATATAGTCAATGGGTTTCTACCACAAATATAAACTGATGTTCAAGTTGTTTTTTTCCTTTCCTTCAACAAGTAATAAAAATAATATTAATAAAAATAAATGGAACTGTATACTCAACAAAAAATATAAAAAATTAGTAGGAAATGGAAAATGATAGAAGGAAAAGAAACTCTATGCAAGGAAAAATGTTTGTGGACACTCCAAACAACAGCCATCAACCACAGTCCGAATGCCACTATAGATAAGAACATCCATATTCAAGAGTATCAACATAACATTATGGACGCCAAGAAGATTTGAAAACATACACCATATACTTGCAGTGAAGTTGCAGAGGGTAGTAGGATTATTGACAAATACTTCATAAGCATTTCTAAGGAAGCATATATCAGCATAATATTCAAGAATCAAGTAACCACTCAGAATGTTCCAGCATTCCAAATTGGAAAAGCAAATATCAAGGACATAAGGTTTTTTACACCAACTTGAAAGGGAAGCATGAAGGTGAACTGGAAAATCAAGGATAAAAGTGATAAGATCATAAAACAAGGTTCCATTCCCCCACCCATACAACACCAGTCTTCAGACTAAGGAGAATAAGAAGATTATCCGAAGAAGTTGATTTACAGTTTTTACCAAAGCACCTGAAGGAACACACATTTTGAAATATCACGATATCTCACCTAAAACAACGCATATCGCAGTTGTACTAAATAAAAATTAAAAAAAAATATCATACAATATCATAATATATTGCAAAATGTGCTCTATATTTCATCAACTGCTGATGAATGCAACAGTGTTGCTTTTATAAGATTGGGAAATCTGGATTCTGGACCCAAAATGGGATATTTCTCAATTTAGCAACCAAGAGACCCTGAATGAGATAAATACTCATAAAAATTTAACTTTTTTTCCCCAATCCCTTCCTAACAAGAAACTAGCCACTCCACTTCAAAATTAGTTTTCAAGAAGATGTGTAAAGTGTTTTTACATTGTTGGTCTACAATTTCCAAGAATATTTCTAGGAATTTTTTCTAATTGGTGTTTCTTTTTGTTGATTGAGCATGGAATACAGAGGAAATGCATGCTGATTCAAGCATGTGATCCATTAACATGCATTTCATTAACGAGTTGCTGGATTTTAGGATGTGAAAATCAAAAAATTGGAAAAACAAAAGTTTTGGCTTTACAGCCTAAATATGTATTCTAAGGTTATGTGCTAACTATATCTGATATATGAAAAGTCAATCTATGGTTGGCTGGAAAAAATATATATATTTTTATTAAAAAAAATCTATTTGATTTTCTAAACATTTAATTTCAAATAAACATTTATTATTTGTACAGTGACCTATTTGGTCAACATCTCACAAGAAAAAGACGCACATTATATACTTTGAAAAAATATATTCTAAAAAAATAAAATGCAGAAAATGCAGAAAATAAGAAAAAATATAGATATTAGCTTCTATTATATGTATATAGTGGTAAATTTTACTACTTTATCAAGAAAAAAATTAGAAAAATCCAAAAATGTTGTTTTTTATTGTATGCTCTCTTCGTTTATTTTCTGCTTTATTTTTATAGTTATCTGAGTTGGTAGTAGGGGTGTAAGTTTGGCCCAGCCCGCCTGACCCAACCCTAATAACAGCCTGAACTCAGAAATTATTTGGGTTTGGGTTCGGTCCGGGCTGAGCCCAAAGTTCAGTTCGGGCTGGTTCGGGCTTAGGTTTATAAACTCTAAAATGCCCAGCCCGGACCGATACAATTATTAAAGTATAATATATATAGATATTTTAAAAGTTTAGATATGAGCCGTTGATGAATCTTAATCCAACTGCTCATATCTAAATCTCTTAAGACAAAAAGACCTAATCTCTTCTACATTCTTCCATTTTTAAAAACTCGTCAGGTGGGATTCATGTTAGTAGAGCAGCTAACAGCCAGTTCATCCATCTTCTCCAACTCTTTCTCCGGCATTGATATTTTTCTCCGGCAATAACTCATCTCCGGCGTCATTAGTGGTCGTCGGCGTCTTTCCGGCAATGATTTTAATTTACTTCATCCATCTTCTTTTAAAGCCTATTTAGGGCATTTTTTTTTGAAGTTTTAGGCCTGGTCAAGCTGAAGAACTCAGTTGCTGGTGGTAGCATGTGAGTCCTTTTTGTTTCCCCTCCAACCATTGCTGAGTTCCTTAGTAATTTTTGGTATATATCTCTTTGTTTTAATATTTCCTTTGCTACATCTGTAGGGTTTTTATCTCTTTATTTTCAGAAAACTAATGATTGTTTTTGAGTGTTGAATCTGTTGATAAATCAATTAATGTTGTCTTCATCTTGCCCTGGATCTTTACTGGATTCTACGATTTTTATTTTTATTTTTGGATTCAATGATTTTGCTCAATCTAGGAAAAAAATGAGTTCGGTCCTACTAAGTTTGGGTTTAGTTCGGTCCAGGCTGGGTTCGGGCCAGCTGATTTCAGTTCGGGCCGAGCCCAAACTGGTTGGAACCCGGCCCAACCCGCCCTACTTACAGCCCTAGTTGATAGCATGGTCCATGATTCTTGGCAATAAAAAATAAAAAGGAACACCATGTCATTTCTTGTCGGAAATATATTCAGGTTCATGGGATAATACGTCTGAAGCAGCATTTAGCAAGGGGTTATCCTAATGCGCATAGCTGCAAATCATTGACCAGTCGAGGTTAGAACTGCAATAAAATAACACTCTTCAACCTAAACCATGACTGCGAGTCACATGGTTAGATTGTTTCTTTAGGTATTTATGACTTGTAATGTATAATGTATTAGTTTTTGGTCCAAAAACCCTCAAAGTATGTTCTTTCGAGTATTAATAAATAACATATACACGATAGCACATACATACTTTAATGTCCAATATAATTATTCTTTTTAGAACTCTAAATCAACATATCACAAGTTTCATTTAAAATTTTCCTCTTTCCCCAAATTTTTCCTTATTCCCCAACTATATTTGTGCTATTGAAATATCCCATGATATTTCCCTAATTTGGGGGTGTGATATTTCTGCAATATCAAAATTGAAAACCTTGAGGAAGGATTCCAAACAGCCTATTGGGGTACCCACTTGAAACAACCATTAACCAGCACCCCTTCATTATCAATAGCACATAAAGCATTAGCAAGAATTGACAAAAAGTAATACATCCCACATACATTCTCCTTAATCCTCAGTTAACCAACCCTACCGGAGGTTAACACCATCAAGAAAATCTTCATGGTAATTGGATATGCATCTATTTATTCTCAACTGGCTATGATTGGCCCTACAACACTGTCAACCCATTGACAATCTTACCCTTACTCTTGTTTCACTGAACTACCTTTGGATTAGCCCTTCAACCTTCAGGTTGTGTTTGGAACCCTGGATTTCAGAAGAAAAGAAAGTGCTAAAGAAAGCACTTTCATTTGTTTGGTTGACCATTTTTGAAAGAAAAGTAAGGGATTTGAAAAGAAAATTTTCTCTTTATGGCTAAAAAATTCTCTCCAAAATGGTAGAGATTTTAAGAGAAAAGAAAAGGAAAGAAGTTGGAGAAAAAGCCTCCCTACCACCACTAACACCACACGGGCCATGCTGGCATGGGCACGGCATATAGGCTCATGTCGTGTTGGGCTAGATTCCACATCACAAGCACGGCACGGCTCACTTGACGCACGGGTCCGAGCACAAGCACAGCACGCTGTATATAGTTTTTACTTATATAACTTACTAATACAATCTTACCTATATTAACATAACTTATTACTAATATAATCTTACTCATAACTTACTAATAATTAACATAACTAATATAATCTTATATTAAGATAACCTACTATAAAGATTATAATTTATACAAGTTATTATAACTTAAAATTAACATAATTTATCATAATCTTACTTATAATAACATAATTATAAAGAATATAATTTACACAAGTTATTATAACTTAAAATTAACATAATTTATCATAATCTTACTTATATTAACATAACCTATTATAAAGAATATAATTAATATAAGTTATTTTAACTTAAAATTAACACAATTTATCATAAAGAATATAATCTTAGTTATAAACTTATATTAACATAACTTATAAAGAATATGATCTTACTTATATAACTTCTTAATATAATCTTAGTTATATTAACAAATAGGCTATTACTAATATAATCTTACTTATAACATAACTTATAAGTTTTTTTCACTCATAATTAACTAATATAATCTTACTAATATAATATTAATTATCTATATTAACCGTTTACATCACATATTATTAAAAATATAATTTATACAAGCTATTATAACTTATAACTTATAAGTTAACATAACTTATTATAAAGAATATAATCTTACTTATAAACTTATTTTAACATAACTTATAAAGAATATAATCTTACTTATATAATTAGTAATCTTATAATTATATAATCTTACTTAAACAATTATAATTTAAAATAAAATAAATAGTAAGGATTAAAAAACCGTAAATGGGCAGTGGCCGTGAGCTGGCACAGGCCAGTCTTGTTATGGGCCGTGGGTCATGCCAGGCCTGGGGTGCCATATGAGCATGGTTGTGCTCAAACTTCAAGTATTGGACTTTCACCGAGGGCTCTACACAATCTATTCACACTTCTAAATTATAATTTTCTTTACACTAGTAAAACACTTGTTTCTCTCTATAATTTTCAGAACATCATACCTTACACAAGGAAATTCTTCATTAAGAAATGCAAATATTGAATTACTGAAGATATCTACCACATGACTTACGCGCATGGTTATGGATTTCCCCAAATTTTAGTGAATTTTCCAAAATTTCCCTTACATTGATATTTCCCTCATCATGAACGCTTTCTACACATTTTTTTATGGGAAATATTGCGAAGAAGTGAAATTTGCCTTGAAAGTTTCTCCAGAATTTTGATATTCCAAAGGTGTGAAGTTTCCCTTGAAACAAAATTTAAAACATGCTTACAAGAATCAATACAATCGGATCAAATGCCATTTTCTCTTTGGATTATAATGAAATTTTTTAAAACGAAAAGAAATTGACAGCACAAAACAAAGAAGTAATAAGAAGCAAGAAAATGAATGTCTTAATTTATAAACAATATATACAACTACAATTCCATAAGAATATTAGTGGCAAATTAGTTGTCTACATTTCTTCCATTCTATTATTCAATTCAAATAAATGAGCACCATCACAAACAGTTCCAAACTATTGCATAAACATTTGGTTTTTGTTACTTTCTTTGACCAGAAAGCACAACTATTTCTATTTATTTTGAAAATGCAACAATCTCAGAAAAACTCTTTCATCGATAATAGTTTTGTCTTCCCTACAACCAAACCTAATATGACATTATCAGCATGTTCTTCCCTCTCAATAACAGTTGAAAACGCAAATTTTAACGACGGTAATATTATGATTTTCTACAAATCAATATCTCAAATCCATCTGGATGGTTTGGTATCAATGAGGCACCTCAATAACACCTAAGATTCATAATTTAGCCAGTGCATTCTCTCCAAATCAAGCAGAAGCCTCCTTGAACAAACCATTCCAAAATCAAAAATCGTAACCTATGAACTTTCAACAACAAAACCTATAAAGTTCCATTTTTTTTTTTTTACAACAACAATCAGCGACCCGTTTGATATCGCTCTGGCTTACAGATTTTTAATTCAAAAATACAAGTAAATTTGGATCAAACTCTGAGATCCTTAAATTCTATCAACTTCAATACAATCCTACAAACACAACTCAATCTCATTAATTCATTTCTAAATACTCTAAACACCTCCAAGAAATTAACGAAAGCCCAAAGGTAAGTTTCAAACAAATCACCCAACACCTCATCAACCTCCTCTGTTAACTAATCCTAATCTTTTAGAAACTCAATAAAACTGAATCTTTTTAATCGTATTGCTTAAATTAACCTCCAAATACTCATCGAAACAGAAGATCAGAGCAACCAATAATCTCACAACGTTTCTTTCAGTAAAATTCCATCACCGAATCAAAATATCATTCAAATGAAAGAAATCTAATAGAAAACAAAGAGATCAATCACAAAGGATTCAAGAAAAAGGAAAAAAATAAATAAATAAATAACTCACCACAAGCAGATCCGAGCACCTGAGACCCCATTTCCATGTTCCAATCACAACGTCTGCATCCTAATTCCCTGTTACGCCCCCTTGCATGTCTAAATCGAAGCTCAGACAAAGAAAGGGAGCGTTCAAGACGAGGAAATGGAGAGGAGAGAGAGTATTTATAGGGAGAGAAGGTTTTCATAGAGATGTTATAAAATGTTGAGGTCGGGTTTACTGGTGTGACGCACCTGATTTAGTACCTGGTGTGACATTGATTTCACACGTAACAATATATTATGAAAAGCTCACACATTTGCCATCTGGCAAATAACCATTCCCCAGTTATTAAAGAACTGGATTAATTGGCCAAGATTAGTGTAAAGAATATCTTAAATGGCTTATCAAGAAGCACAAATCTCGGATGCATGATCTGCATCAAGGTTTAAAGTCTCGGGGTCGAGGATCGGCCCAGTCAGCACCGACGATACCGTTTGGTACCATCTGATCCAGATCCAGTTCAAAAAGTGGACCGCCCAAATCTTTTTAAAATTAAACTTGTTTTTTGGATCAGCAGTACCAACTGCCTGATCGACGATATCGGTTGGGACCGATCAATACTGAGCTGATTCAAATCGATACCGTTCTTGATTGTCCAATTTATAAATTAAAAGAAAAAAAAATTAAATCAGTTGGACCGGTTGTTCCGTCCAGTCCGTACCGATATCGGTTGTACCCATCAAGTCCAATGTCTCACGATACAACAATTGTATCGTGACTTGAGATCGGACCGTTCTGGCCGATCCTTGAAACCTATGCATTGACCATGAAATCAATCATGAATCATCAGAAAATGTAATGTCTCACCAGGTTATATAAACCTGGTGGTGATGCACATCAGACAACTATTTTTTATTTTTTTTACTTTATAAAATTAAAATGTTACATGGATTGATTGTGTGTCTTGATAATAGATTGATGGGAAAGTAAAGTCTTTATGTGAAGACTACTCGGCCTTGTCACGTGCTTTGAGCCAGCGATCCAACGATGGGGTTTTGCCCTCTCTCCGACAACCAGCTGTCAAAGTGTTGGCTCACCTACATCCACACCTTCTTCCGCGTGAACTCTCACCCCCTTTATTTATTATAATTTTGTTCTCACCAAGAAAGTTATAAACCACAACAACAAGAATGAGTAACAATAATACTCCAATAAATGTTATTTGCTTGCTTTTGGGTTTTAAAAGATATGGCCTACACTATTCTTTACTTGCATTGTGTTTTTTTTCTTTTTTAGGTAAACTTACTTATATTTGTAGTTATAGATTCAATACATATCTTGCTTTTTTTTGGTGTAAATATGAATAATTTGGTCATTGTTGTTTGATATGAGCAATGTATATCAAATTGTTGAAGTGGTTGGTCCTGCTCAACAATAATATTGTTAAGAAGATAAACGGATAGTCAATATGAAAAACATATATCAAGAACATATGAGACAGCGATGTACGTGGTTCGATAATAGTGCCTATCCACGGATTCGTATCCAATTTTGCAAGAACAGCCACGAAAAGTATAATAAATATATACTATGTAGTTAGGGTTAAAAAAAAAATGCATGTAAAATTACTATTTTACCCTTCGGATCTTCAGATCAAAGTCGAGCTCAAACGGCAAAAGTTGATGGTTGGACCACCACGGCAAAGTCGATGGTTGGATCACCAATACTTCTTGAATGTCTCAGTAGCATCAGTTTTCACATAACAAGAAATATAAATCGAGACAATCTGTGTAGGCCATATTTTCACAAATAATCACCAATGGACCAGATTTTGCAAAGTAGAACATCATGAAGATGGCACATGGCATGCACACATTGAGGTTTCAATATAGTTATAATAACTAACTATGCATGACACATCCCAAAGAAGAGACATGGAAGTGTCTTTTAAAGCTTCAAAAGTAGTTTTTACAACTACTTTATGTGGCGGGAGAAGTAAACTTCAGGTCAAAAAGCAACCAGCTTCCGAAGGTATAAATAGAAGAGCTTGGCTACAAAGAACACTCCTCCACAGCAAATCAACTCGAAAACTACAACACTACTTAATCTTTGATCCACCAGTGACTGTTAGTTAGCCCTTAGATTCTGCTGCATCTATTTCATATTTCGAACTAAATTTCTCTCAGAAAATTCCTCTAATTGGCAACAAAGGAACCTCAGTTGGGAGATTTACAGAGCCTCTCATGATAGTCTCTTGCATGCTGATCTGTGCACCCGTAAACTAGTCACGTTCCCACAATCAAAGCCCAAGGAACCTCCGAAAGTTTTGTACATTTTTGTTCATATTATTTCATATTTTTCCAATTAGAAGGTTTACCTTCTAGTTGTATTTTCACATATGTTCTAGTTATCTTGTTTGGAAGTGTTATTGACGCGTAAAATCAGTATTTATAGTTCAACAATTGACCATTTGAAATTGGAAACCTTACAATCGTCTGATTCAAATTCGGTCACCAATCGACCTATTCACGTCGCAAACTAACCTACACAATTTAATTTATATTACCTTTTTTAAGGCGAACTTGCAAAAGTTTTGGCCGGCCCGCCCACACTCTTTGGATCACACCACCGAGAAACCCACAAACAACGGGGAGAGAGACTTTTACCGAAAAAGCACCAACACAATCATCACATGTATAATAAACTAAAGAAAAGTAGAGAAAATTGACTTAATCTGATTATCATCTGTTCGTACAGATTTTCATCGGTTTATATTCATACGATCTAATTCATATCGGTTAAATAATCAAATAGGATTGAGATTTAACTGTTGGTTTGATCGGTTCGATCAGCCGGTCTGATCTGAGTTTTAAAACACTGGATATGAAAAGACAATCACCTTTAAAAATAAAAAATAAAACAAAACAAAAACCAAAAAGAAAAAAATGAGGTAAAGGAATACTTAGGTGTTTGAGACTTGGGTCTCTTGATGGTCTTTGATTTGGCTGTTTTTGGAAATGTGAGTGTCATGTTGTAAGTGAGAAACAAAATATGTTGGCACTTTAGCAAGAAAATGCCTTAGTGGGTTTCCAATAGAAAGAAACTAGTTAAAAGTCTAATGGCAAGTGTATTTAATTCATAGTTGCTATGACGTGATAGTGGCTAAGATACAAGGGAAATTCTCCAAGTGGTATGCATCTGATCATGAACTTTTTGACCACTATTTCACCAAAATTTGGACATTACAATAAGAATCAATGTCGTCCGGATTCGTCTAGAAATCAAGAATGGGAACGGGTGTTAACTTAACATCAATTATAGTCAAAAGTTGAAACACACTATTTCAGAAGGGGTGTTTGCCATATGCTATTTATTTATTTATTATGTGGAACCCTCACCCCACTTTGTAGGAATGGGGGTAAAACCCGGATACATGACCCTATTCACAAGAGCGTTTATATAAAATAGTTTGAGAACTCAAACTTGGGACCTCTAGTTCTTGAGTTGGAATAACTGCCAGTCGATGATTCATAACTCAGCTTCATTTCTTTCGGGTTGCATTTGTTTTTGATGTAAAATAAGATTTAGAAAACATTATTACTTTAACATAGTTTTGGGGGTCTTTTTTTGGTGCAAAGGTTGGTCAAATGCTCTATCTCACCATGTTCATTTTTTTTTTATATGAGAATTGAAGCCTTTGTCCAAGAGAAAATGAGATGTGGCCTGTATAGACTGTGTTGGATATTTTTAAAATGATGTGGTTTTCTTTTGAGTTGAAAGCCTTTTTTGTGATGTCTCTTGTCCCATATCGGATAGCTACAAGAACAGTAAAGGTTTTATATAAAGTGAGCTCCCTTTTACTTATGTATTTAAAAGCAAAGAGAATGATAAAGTGTATTGCATTTGGGTCGGTAGTGTTTCGCACCACTGTGCATGCGTGCGGTCTTACTAAAAATAGAGTAAACATGATCGACTATGTAGAGTCGAATGCAAACATAGCTATAATCCTTTGACGGAAGGTCTTGCTAGAGACCTTAATCCCATTCTATATGACGTCCTAATAATGGGATTAAGGTCATTTGCACTTCAAACTAGTGTCAGGATCTGTATGAGAGAGGCTGGATAAACTCTTAATAAGTCCTTAGTCCTTAAAGGTGACTCACTCACCTGTGTGGATTAACCGAGATAAGTGTGGGAGTCAAGTCGCATTTTATGAAAATCTTGATCGTTTTCTATAGCACTCAAGAAACAGGGTACTGCACATGGTCATTAACGTGTAAAGCTAAAGGATAACTCTATCTCTTGTGTGATAGTTTTCAGTTTATCTCTAAGGTTCTTGGTTCAAGATCAGTTCACCATAACACCCTCTGATAAACTAAGAACTCTATCCCTTGGAAATGATATGTGTGATAGGTTTCAGTTTATTGCTAAGGTCATTGGTTTAAGATCAGTTCACCATAGCACCATTTGATAAACTTTGATCTATTTGTACTAAGTGAACTTTTAAGTCCAAAAGACACTTATCACATATGCACAAATGTTTACAATTATATATATATTCTTATAAAAAAAAGAATCGATCAAACATTTGTTTGATGAAATAGCCTTTACAGTGTGTCTAAAGAAGATATACATGGCAATTTTGAAAAGGAAAGGATATAATCGATATATAT
>JAUPMG010051646.1:0-13864 GCA_031762675.1 Pachysandra terminalis | reverse complement strand
TTTTCTCTCTCTCTCTCTCTCTCTCTCTCTCTCTGGATTAGCTGCTGCTGGTGTGGATAAGGAAGGAGAGTAGTGAGGAATTGGGCGGAACAAACGAAAGCAGGATTGTGTGAAGACTGAAGAGGGTCCCTACCTATCGCTTCCAAATCGTTTATACGCTGTTTTTGCTTTTTCTTATTGGGTGTGTGGGTACAAACTACTTGGTGTGGCATGTAGAAGGCCATTGGTTGTTCACGGCCCACCAAACGAAGTGGGCCCACATCATACCCAGAACTCCTCTTTCTCTAGTTTTTACGGCGTGTTGGCGTTGATTTTTTTAAAATTGATTCTTATGAAGCGTTGTATAAGAACTGCTTCCGAGGAATAAGAGATTTGGTACACACTTGAAAAAACAAAGTAGGAAATTTATATTCAGTACGGGTTATGTTCGTGAAGATAATATGGGTAAAATAAACATTTTAAAAGTTTTAAAGGGGTATTTAAAACCATAAAACAAATTTTATTCTTGAACATGGGTAAAATAGGTATTTTAAAAAATTTAGCGGGGCATATAAGACCTTAAAACATATTTCATTAAAACCTCAAACCAATTCTTGCAAACGTAATTTCAAAAGCAGGAAATAGTAGCTTCAAAATAATCAACATTTGGATAAAGTGATTCTTGTAGAATTGCTTTTCACTTTGAATTTACTAAACGCTTATTTATTTATTTGAAACCCTTTTGGACTCAGGAATCACTTCCAGGACAGGACCCGAAGAAGCATGCCAAAACACGCCCTTAGTTCCCAAAATAACTCCAATCACAAAAACGATTGAAATAGGACTACCAAAGTTCACATTCAGAACAAAAAGAAACACAGCACCTTAGGGGTAGTGGGAGTGAACAAGGTACAATAGAGAGTAACGTTGTGAGCATTAAGATTAGCTACTCGAGATATGTGTAATTTTACCTTCAAAAAATGGGGAATATTTGTTTCCTGAAACAACCCCTTTTTTTTTATCATGCCACACTAAGTATCAATGGGTTATCTTAACTTGAAAGCTCTCCAGCCCAGGAGCTGCAGGTTCAGTTCGAGTCCCGGGCTTACTTGATATATGGCACTTGTGGGTGAGGTCATGTATCCCCCACTAAGTGAGGTTGGGGTTCCACGTCACCAAAAAAAAAAAAAGTACCAAGGCCATAGAGGATTTCATGGGTGAAGGAAGCAAGAACATTTGATAAAGAGAAACTACCACATGATTACAAGGAACATGACATACTCTTCACCATGTCAAGCCCAATAAACGTTAATATATATAAAGAGGAAATACATACTGGCGGATACAGTAATGTTAGGTTATCGGTTTGTCAACACCAGTAACAATTAACAAAGATATAAACAAGATACATCTATGGATCCTGACTCACTGGCGATGTCCCTCCGGCAGTGGAACCACCTTGTGGAAGGGTACCGTCCTCTGGGGTAAAGATCCATCTTCTTCATCATCATCAAACTCTAGCAAATACCTGCCAGAAACAATCAAAACATAACTCGAGTTACTTCCCAAGTCCAACAATCTCTAAAAGCTTACTGCTACGATGCGATTTATATAAGCCTCAATCTCTAAAAGCTTCAGAAAAGATTTTTGAGAATTAACATAAGTCTGTTAACAACTTGATAGTTCAATTTACAAAAGATACAACTGCATTTTTTCCAAAATGTCAAAAATCTGGTCCAAGAACAAGGAAGAAAGGCTTCATTACAAGAGAAACCAACTTGTCTGATCCATGAATAACAAGGATGGAGCTGCAGATTCATGTAAACTATTTACGAATTGGGAAAGTCATAAGAAATTCGTGGCAAGGCTATAGATATGGAAGAGCTTGTGATTTATTGATCACGTTTTTAAGGAGAAAATGAGTTATGCTTACTGCACTAAGCCACAATTACTTCATGGCTCAGGAAAAACAATTGAGATTCAACCTGTTTATCATATAGAGAAATAACTAAACATGCAAAAGATGTTACAAGTGCATGGTTTTCAAAATTTTATATTTATAATCAGGAGCTACCAAGGATGAAAAGCTTCAAGATATGAGAGAAAACAACTTACTCATCACTCTTTCTCTGAATATTTGCAAAAATTTGTTGACAGCACCCCACAACACAGTAAAAGTAACTATAGTCAGTTTGACTGAAAAAGCTACTGAAAGTTAGTTGCCAAATGGGTGGTAAGAAACCCACTTGGCCCTTCCAAATATTGAAGTGTTGAATGCCAGGCAAATTGCAATATAATTTGGTCACAATGCTCAAATAGATAAATGGTATTTTTACCTTACGGTGAGCATTAACTACTGTTGCTTTATATAATGCAGTCGTTCCAGGATAGACTGCCAAAACATGTTTCCCTGTAGGAAAATCTGGTGCACTGGAAGGATCAATTTTCTTTGGAAAGGGAATAATATGTGACATTGGTAACTTGTACTTCCTGAAAATATAAAAGGGAACAGCTTCGTCATTTAGTCTGAATCGACAAGAAATATACAAGAACCATAAACAAGAATCTACTATTCTTAACATGCACAACAGTTTGGAAAAACCAAAAATGGTAAGTTCAACATCAAATTCTTATCCATAAGCACTCGGCAGATTCACAAAATCAAAACAAAGGACCAACAAAGCTATCAACTCTGGTATTAATAGTTGAGAGAACAGTAATAAGAACTCATCAGGCCATTTTAATGCTGGAGCTTTTGTAGTGACATTGCACGATCTATGTTTTCTTAAGCTGGAGCATCAGTGGATATGAATAGCTTGAAACTTGCCGAAGTAAATATTTTAACAAGATATAACCGAAATAAAGAAAACCAATATTAATGAAAAAAATTATAAATATCTCTATGAAGCTGGTTCTTTAATAAATCCTAATACGAAACACATACAAAACATATACGAAAAAATCACTTTTCACTAATATAATCAGATATTTTACAGTTTTTACAGTTCTTGGTATTACAGTTGAGGCAAGGTAGTGCGGATATGGGAGCTGTTTTGTTTTTGTGAAGATAACAGCTCCTCGTCATTGACTGAGTTGCACATTTTACATAATATTATAGCAATTTACAGTAAAAGATCTCCTAGAGAGGCAACTTCTCTATCTTGCTTCAGAGACTAGAAAGGCAAGCATGTGAAAACAAAACTAAAAGAACCCCCAAAAAACGTGAATTTTTTTTTTTGTTTGCTGGAAAGTTGACTTATGAACAGACATGCAACAGTAACCAACTACCTTCAAGAGAGGAATAGCTTACACGATTGGGGTAATGAAATCAAAAAAGCCGGTGTAAAAAGGTTGTCAGTACAAGAAATAAGTTCATAATTTCAAAGTTCCTTTTCAGAATCAACAATTCCAACAACAATAAGGAAGACAACAATAGGGAAAGGAAGAGCCAAATTTTTCATCATGATGAGGGAGAGAGAGAGAGAGAGAGTCATCATCTTCAGACTCATCCCAGCTGCTTGTTTTGGCTGCGAGAGAGAGAGAGAGAGAGAGAGAGAGAGAGAGAGAGAGAGAGAGAGAGAGAGACTCATCCCAGCTGTTTGTTTTGGCTGTTCTAGCATTCTATTTTAGGTTTTACAAAAAAAAAAGGAAAAGGAAAAACTCAATCAGGTACTCTAAAATGGAATCATGAACAATGCTCTACCTTTGGCCACCACCTTCTTCATCATCACCAGGTTCCTCATCAAGTACTTCAAACCTGCACACAAAGATCCATCTTTATCTGAAAGGATCAAAGGTAATTTGGACTTCAGTACAAAGGGCATGCCAGTGGCATGCATTCTTTACATAAATTTGATCTGTCATATCCATCAATATGGGTGCTTATGGGCCAAGCTTGGGCCAGGCTTATATGCACCTGCAGCCATCCCCTAACCTAGAAAGCTCTAGCTAGTAGCTCCATGTCCACAACCAAAGACGATTACAAGATTCAGATCTAGACTGTTTTGGGCCCATAAACCAACATTTACCTTTCTTTTTAGGCTTAGCTGGACAAGTCTGGGCATGAGCTGATAGCCCACAATGGGCTGACTTGGGACTTGAGGAGTTGGGACAAATGGGTCTTTATTATTTGTCTAGATGGGTAAGTTTTAGAGGCCCAAGAATTCAGTCCATGCTTAAGTGCTTATACGATAAAGAAATGGAATAGCTACAAGAGGTTCATGTCCTTACAAGGAACACACAATTCAATTATTTCATGGCTGCATAGCTGCTGACATTAACATTGCATAACATACCCAAACAAATTGAATAATAAAATAAAGCAGAAAGGCAGCATATTTCATAATTAACTAAGAGATCATGAGGCAATTAGCTTCTCAATTTAAGCAAAAGAGAAAATGGTCTGAAATTGCTAGCCTCATGCAAACAAACAGTATGAACTTCAACAAAATAATGAGCTAATCTAAAAGTACAGACAAGGGACTTAAGTTCATAATGAAAAAGGTTTTTCATCCTAAAGTTGAATTTCAGGAAAGGTTCACATCCAATTATACAACAAGAAACTTGAAGAGGAATATAGTACCTAACACGCACAGTAGCTTGATAGGATCACAATCAAGGAAACATATACAAGACCACGTTATGTAATTCAGTGAAATTTAATTAACTCTACCACCGACTCAAAATAACCAATTGTTATCCACCATTTGCAGGAGTTCAAAGGAAAGGCTGATCTCTCCATCATAGTTAAAGAAATCAACCTGAGGTCAAACCAGTAAGAGAGCAAGGCTTGGTCAACCAGGTAAAGCCGGTCAAAACAGTTGACCTCACATAGAAATTTCCCTTTAATTAGGAGAGTTTGGGGAAGCAGGAAGGACCTGTCTTTCTTAACCTTTTTTTTTTTTGATGAATGTCTTTCTTAACCTTCTCTCTCTCATTTTCTTAATATTAAAATATGGTGGTTGGTGGGTCATTGTGACTGATAAAAAGTTTTTGAACCCAGGTTGTAAGTTTGACAGTTGGCGACTTTACTGACTTGGCAAGCTGGCCTCCCTCTCTCACCATGAGTTTGATGCTAGTGACTTCACCAATTTCCTTCCACTTAAGAGAGGTTTAAGAACACAGAAAGACCTCTCATTATTGACCATCTTACTCCACCTTTTTTTCAATTTTTTTTTAAATAGAAAAGTGTGGTGTTTAGGGGGGAAATTGTGATGATTAGTTTACCAAATTCAGAAGCAGGCAGGTCATAGGTTTGATGATTAGCAGCTTACAAACTTGGCGGACTGGCATCCCACCCTTTTTTCCTTAATGAGTCTGGTGCACAAAGTTCCTTGGAAAGACCATGGAGATCAGTAAATATGGTCACTACCTCCCTCAAATGCTATGGGGGGCATCAAGGGCCTCAGGAGGAGCATGGGTAAGCAGATATGGCCATAGTGTTAGGACTCGGGTTACATCTCGGGATCGTTCTCGGCCCATATTAAATTAATTAAAAAAAAAACCAACTCGGTCCGATCTCAAGATGGATCGGGCGATCCAACTCGGAATCGGCGACTCGGACCGAGTCCGGACTTTTTGGTTTAATTGCGTATCGGGATCAACTCGGGGATCATCCCAGTCCGATCCCTAACACTATGGATATGGCTAAGCATAGAAGGCTGGTGTATGAGTTGTGATATATTTCATAAACAGATACAAATGAAGTGCTAATAAGATGCCAACTCTTAGATAAGGAAAATGTAGGCCAGTTTGGTGCATAGGAAGCTATTGTACTCTTTCCTTTCTTCTAGTTCTAGTGAAGTCTTTCCCACCCACTGTTCCTTAAACAATAAGACTAGGGCATCAAGGGCCTCAGAAGGAACATGGAGATCTCCAAACATGGTTAAGCATACAAGCATTGCTCATGTATGGGTTGTGAGTTGTGACATATTAAGATAAAGACATAGATGAACTACTAATAAGATGCTAAATCTTTGCTATAGAAGGAAAATCTAGGCCACTTTTATGTAGTAACTTAAGCAGCTATTAATAACTTCAATTTCTTCTAGATCTAGTGAGGTCGACCATATAAGTAACACCGGGTTCTGAGCACGTTAAATGAACATGGAAATGCTAAAGTTCACACAATCTAAGCAATTTTTTTATCATGGCAAGTCCCATAAAATTCCCATATTTAATTCTTTTGATAGTTTCCTTGCTGAATATTAAGAGTAACACTGGGTTTTGAGGTCGACCATATAAGTAACACTAGGTTCTGAGCAAGGTTTGCAATGTCGATATTGCCTGGCATGTCGCCAGGTGGCTCAGGGGACATGTCACCGACATGGGGGCAAAAAGGGGAAACCAAGGGGAAATGTGGGGAAACAATGGGTTTTTTATAGATTTTTTGCTCCAAGCTCTACATGTCTAATTAAAGCCTCAATGCATCCAAATACATCAAAAATGCAAAACAAATGGCTAAACATTAAAAGTCATTACTTAAGGGGGGTTAACTTACACGTTGTCGGGTTTGTAAGCTGTAAAAAAGATGTTATATTTAATTAAGCCAAACTAAAAGTGAATGTAAGTCAAACTAAAAGATACATAAAACTAGAAATCAAGTGACATATCCATAATACAAAAAATGAATGTAAGTCGAACTAAAAGAGAACTCAATAACAAAATGGAAATGCCATCAATGATCAAACTAAATATGAATGTAAGTCAAACTAAAAAAACACATAAAACTAGAAATCAAGTGCCATCAATCTAACATACAATATTTATTTCAATTTTTTTTTCATTTTTTCAATTTTTAAAAAAATTTCAAAAAAAATTGAATTTTTCCTCCATGTCACCCATGTCGAGAGACATGGGGGTAATTTTGAAAAACTTTGAAAATTTTCCCCATGTCACTCAACATGGGGGTAAAACAAAATCTGGCGATTTACAGCCAGATTTCGTGTCGCCCTTGGGGAAAATGGTGACATGTCACCAGATTTCACCGACATGTAGGGGAAATTGCAAACACTGGTTCTGACCACTTTAAATGAACATGGAAACGCTTCAATTCACACAATTTTCTGATCATGTAAAGTCTTAAAAAAATCAGGGTTTTAAGTCTCGAGGTCTTGGATCGGACCGGTCCCTGCCGATCCTGATCCGGATCGACGATACCGGTTGATCCAGATCAGATCCAAAAGTTGGATCGTCCTTAAATTAAAAAAATAAAATATTGGAGCTTAGTTCGGTGACGACACCCAACCTCCAGTGGCACTCAACCTCCGACGGCTCTCAACCTTTGGCGGAGTTTCGTTCTCCGGCGATATCCTCTCACATATCCGGTAAGGTCTTCCCTTTTCTCCATTCTTCTTTTACTTCATTTCATCTGCAAAACTTCCCCAACCTCACCCCTGCATCTACAACAAATCACCACCACCGCCTTCCTCTCTTTCTCTCTGGCACCTCTCTCCTCCGGAACCCCCTCTCTCTCTTCCGTCTCTCTGCTCTCCCTCTCTCTCTCTTCCGTCTCTCCTCTCTCTCTCCCTCCCTCGTTCATTTTATAAATAAATAAAAAAAAACATTGGATCGGTCCAATCCAATCACTAGACCGGTCCGGATCGGTATCGGTTGGACTGGTCTGATCCAAAGCCACTTGATACAATAGTTGTATCGTGGCTTGGGATCGGACCGGATCGGTCCGATCCTTGAAACCATGAGAAAAATTCCATATTTAATTCTTTTAATAGTTTCCTTACTGATTATAAAAGTATCTAGTAAATCATTTCCCATCTCATTAGCATCAATTAGGCACATAATAGTCTGAAAATTACCATTCTTTATCAAAATTCAAAACCCAACTTTGCAAGCACTGAAGTTCCTGTCTAAACTGCAGATAGAAGTGTAACATACAAATTACATGGAACAGAACTTACTCCTTAGTTTCTCTGTCAAAATGGATAACTTTCACAACAAACCACTCATCTTTCTCAGCATCATCAAGTGTGACCCTAGCAGCAACCTGAAAATTACAGTACAAATTACACAAAAACTCTTGTGATCAAGATTAATCAGTTCCCCATAAAAAAAAATGTGAAAAAAGGTATCAAAAAGAAGAGAAGCGATTAAGCTAACCAAAAATCACGAGAGAGTTGGATGAATTATTCAGACATCATTAGATAAGTTTCCAGTCTGACAAGCATGGACACCTCAGCAGTACCAAAATGGCAGATTTCAAAATGCACAATATAAATTGTAGATCAGATGCTTCTGGAAGAAAAAAAACCGATAGATACAGGACTAATGACATACCTGTTCACCCTTAAGACTAGCAGCAAGCTCAAGTTGGCTTCGCATGGAAGCAACAGAAGGAAGCCTCGATACATCTGAATCAGCCTTCATACGTTTCTTTTTCTGTTCATTACCATCTGCAACTTACAAAATTGTCCAATTTAAAACATTAATACTAGAAAAAGCAGCTTCCAATCACAGTTCAGAGAGAGAGAGAGAGAGAAAGTAAATATGAATAAATATAGAACATGAACCAGTGAGCTCCCAAAAATTAATACTAACGCACTACTCAAATTTAAAACATGTATGCTTTTCAGTTTACGTTACTCCAATTGCCTAGGCGAACAAATTGATTAAGCTTAGACGGCATGCTAGTTTTGCTTATTTTTACTAAGTACCTTGAACTTCATTGGTCATCTCTTTATGTGTATACCATCTGCCCAAATGTCAAACACCATTCCTTTGACTATACAACTATCATAATAATCAATTAGTTATACTTCACTGAACCCGATGACTTACAGCTATGACAATGACATACACAAAATCTTGTTTTCGAACATCAATGTCATCTGTTTCTCTTTGTTTAATAACCATAAGTTCATAACATGAATCAACACTTCAGTAACACAAGTAAACCACACACTGCAACTCTGGGGGGCTACTATATGACATAACACTCATCAATGGGGTATTGAGGTTGCTTTAGATATTTTACCATATTCTGTATGGAAGCACACAACTATTAGGCTTAAGCATGACTATAACAATCATCTGATGGATATGTACCAGTTAAAACATATTGGTATCAGCAGGGGACCAGTCAAGATACACATGCAACACTAAGGATATAAAGGTTCACATAGTATCAGATGATATAAACCAGGTATTAGTCAGTATTGGTTGATGGTATCAGTGATACATAATGTTATTGGCTGATAAGTATTAGCAATAACATCGATACATAAATTGATAGAACATGAGAGGCTTTGCATATAGACGAACCTAAGAGCCTTTTTACAAATTGTTACACCTCCAAAGCTTGATCATTTCCTCTGAAATTTTAAAGGGCTTCCTCAAACTTTATTTTACTAGAAATCGTGGGGAATAAACCATTTTGAGAAGATTTAAGGCTCAGCATTGAAGTTGAAAGGTTTTGGCCGAATTTGGAAGTTTTCAAATAACTCAAACAATGCTTCACCATTTGGATTGAGACTTAAAAGAAGATTTAATTTATTATTTTTGTTTGGAACTTATTGGAAGAAGCAACTTCTTTAGTGGATTGGAAGTATCATCTTAATCTACTGAACAGTTTGGAGCGGAAATCTGGCAGTTTTCATATAAAAGGAAATTAATGTCAAATTTCCCCAAACAAGTTTTTTTTTCTTTCCCTTTCCTTTTCTTTTCATTTTTCTTATATTGGGGCCTACAATACATTTCAGTGGTTATTCTGTTGTATTGCTAGATTTAGATACACAACATGCTCAGGACATGATTAGAGGCCATTTAAAATAGTATGGATTATTCATTTATGGAAATGCATTTATGTCAAAGTTTTGGGGGGGTTTTCTAAGGAATTTATTAGAATCCTTTTTAAAACTCAGTAGTGGTATCACATGGTCAGCTGATGTATTGGACCTTGGCGATACAAAGATACTGAATTTGTAGATCGTGGGCCTTAGGATGACAAACCCAGAGAGAGAGGGAGGGAGAGAGAGAGAGAGCAGCCAGTTACTTCCGCTAAACACAAAGACACAAGTGACACATGAAAAAAGTTTGTTACTTGTTTTGATAAAAGACCTTTATTTTTATGAGTTGAGCACCTTTGTAACTTGGAGTTATCATTGATTTCTTCAGGTGTAAAACCTCAATAAAAAGATTATAATGTTTCTGTAACACTAAGAAACAATCTTTTCACAAGAGCATGTAATATAGCTTGCTTCCACCAATGTTGTTTTGTATTGCCATATCTTTTGGGAATTGCCTTTTCCAAGCCTAAGTAAAGGAGGAGGGTTGCGTCAGATTAGCAGCCGGCGTAAAACTTTAGCTAAATCTATTATGACATGAATCCTGAAATTGACAGATTACGATGGAGGAACAGGATCATGTTGCCGACTCCAATTAGTTGGGATAAGGCATTTCATTGTTATTATCATATGTAATATTGCGTGCAAGTCCTGCTACATACCCATCCTTCTTCGTTGTGATACTGGTGCCTGAGGTCCAGACTGCAGCAGAGCATCCAGTTGAGTAATCAACATATTTGAAACACTGCAGCAGAATACAACATCACAGCAAGGACATAACACTATCAATCATTATACTGGTTAGCGTATATGGATTAAAGAGTCAAATCCAGCAGCGTAATGGTGGTCTACTGGCCAAAAATAATCATGATAGAAAACTCTCTGAAATAAGCAACTTGAGAAAAACATAGACCCCAAGTTCAGTAAACAACATTTGAACAAAATAGCATGGGATATCAAATATTGGTGGCTACTAATTGAAGTTATAGATTGAACTTACCTCACTTCATTTTCTGAGAGCTCTTTGGCATGAACATATAAAGATTTAAGCCTAGAAAATTCACCAGGCTTCTCAACCATCTCAGGAGCTGCATTGGCATGCAAAGGATCATGTAAATATAATACATTTGGACTGTATGGGAAAATAAAAATAACAAAAATGGGAACAAAAGAAGAAAAGAAGAGGACAGAAAAGGAGCACAGTAAAGAAATAAATGATCCATTTGAACCCTAACATAAAATATGGATCAATGCAAAAACACGGTAAAATGTTTTAACAAGAAGTTCAACGTGGCTCACCTAATGCTATAAATCTGTAAAATTGATTGGATTTACTAAACTTCATAAATAAAGAACACAAAGAGTCCAAAGAAGCCTGATAGCAATTATGCATCATTGCAAGAGACAAAACAAGATGCTATGAAGTTCAAGATTTATAAAATGGGGTTGATAGGATATAATCATTAAATGACACTATTCATATATGATGGTGCTTTGGAGGCTTATCGACCAATGAACATGGTTGGTGACATCCGTAAAACCATCTCTGCAGTTCACTCCATACGGCAAGGAAGGTATTGGCTTTCGTGATTCCACAATTGAAGGTATTTATTATTTGGGGATGTGGACAGATGAAGGCAAATGATTGGAGGAAATAAGAAGGAAAGATCTAAATGTTTGATTAGAAAGTCATGTTTGGAAAGACCATATGACCATGTCGCCTTTTTTTTTAATGAATCAATTTACTATATAGGGATTTCCTAAATTATATTATAAAATTGTGTTGTTATGAGATGAAGAAAATGATAAAAGAAAGCATCTATTCAACTTATGGTCATATGGTATGTTATGCACAGAGTTGGTAAGGAAAATATTTAAGAACACATGGTCTAACTGAAGATATGCTCTTGAGAGGCTGAAACAATGGAGCAAAATGTGAGGTGGCATTGATGATGATTTTGATATTGATGTTCATAATGATAATTGTCCCCCTTCTTTAATGAATATTTTTTTTGGTTAATAGTGAAAAAATTAAGTAAAACAAAGACAATGATAAACGGAATTTCTCACCTCTAAGTTGCTACTGGTACTATTATCTTTTTCAATGTCATATTCAATTCAAAAGAAGAATGAAGAACATCGGTTCAGGATGTCTTTTGACTAGGTTCACTCAATACATGAAAGACAGTACAACTCCCTTTCTTTTCTTGTTTTGGACAGTACAGCTCCAATTACTCACTAAATGAAAGAATCAAAAACAACCTAAGTCAAAATATGGAATTATAGAAACCAAACCTCTTTGCTCATTAATAAATATGTTACTTTCATTGTTTATGATTAGTAATAAATACATGATCATCCAGCGAATGATCAATGCAAGGCTTATGAAAATCGAATTGCATACCATCTGTAGAAGACCTATAAAATGAATCACCTAACTTCCATATATTTGCTACCCATATATTAAAGCTTGATCAGATATAACTTATTTGCTCTTGGCATATACAATTATATCTGAATAGATCTCCTATGCCAAACATTTTGAATAAAAAAGATGAAAATTTTCAAACATCCTTCATAGGTCCCATAAACATCCACGGAGTGGCAATTCGCATAATACTTCAAATCACAAACAGATATAACACAGCAATTTAGCCATCAATTTAGCATAAACCCAAGTTAATTTCTAGCTGATATCTGCGTCGGATTACTCAAGTTATAAATTAGATGTTTCGAAGAAATTTAATTTTTCCAAAAGTGCACAGATGCACCGGAAATGTATCAATAAAATAACTAAAATTAAAAAAATTAAATAGAACAGAACACTGTAGCAACTCTAAGCTACTCACAAACGGAAAGTTCGACCAATGTAGTACATCGATTAAACTAAAACTGCAGCATCTCAATGCTAGTCAAGATCAAATTTTTAGGGAAAATGCGATCAAAGTAGCTCATGAATTGTTCACGAAGTTGAAGAAAGAAACTTACTCGATTGGAACTTCTTATGCGTCTGATTGATCTCGAGCAAAACAGCCTCCTGCTCTTTCCTTAACCTGTCGAGCTCCTTCGAGTTGTCCAAGATACTACCGATCTCGAGCGTCGACATTCTTCCTCAGTGTAGACTTACTCGTAGTCCGAGTCCCTTTTCTTTTTTCTTTTCTTTTTTATTTTTTGGCTAAAATACGCCTATCTAGGGATTCATTCCGACCGTTGAAGGATCATGATTCACGACACCAGACTTCACCTGGAAAGTTTCAAAAAATAAATTTATGGCTTTGGCTCCGTTAAGATCTCAGAGATAGGGTTCCGGCAACAAGCACCATGCAGTACGGGTTAGTTAATTAACCAGTAAGCACAGAAGCAGAGACTCTGGAACTGAAAAATGGGGAAATACAAAGCTTGATAGGTTCCATTCGTGGAATAGTATCCCATGCCAGTTTTACTTTCTACTCTTCAGAGGAGAATTTAATTCACTGCGCCATTATAGAGCGCCTGTGAGTCGTTTTCGTTCTTTTCCCTTTTTCTTAGCTATCTGAGAACTGAGAAATCACCTGAGGAAGCAGGAACTTGAACCCCCTGTTAGCGTGTTTCTTGACCCAATCGCTTCTTTAGAAAGCCATTTTGTCGTGGGACTAACATCTAAAGCTTGAGTTCGCTTATTTTGATGAGTCCCGGTTAACCGGCGTGACGTTACATAAACGGGTATCTAACACCTTAGAAGATCAACTCATTTATCCACATGTAGATCCGATCAACCAAAGTCACTTGTCAACTTTCAACCTAAAAGACATTTGTCATGTGGACATACAGGCCGGGCCGGGATCCTCTGTGAGGTAACTCCCTGCGATCCCCATGTGACGTAGAGACAGCCTCGACCGCCAATACAGCACCCGAGGGGCGTAATGGTATTTTCGCCTCCAGGACTGTCTGTAAAATCTCTTGTTTAAAAATCTAGGAAAATTGATTATTTTATTATTGTTAGGTCGGTCCGGACTAGAAGCGGGTCGAGCCATATGGTCAGAGATGAGTTTGTCACACCTCAGTAAGTGTGATTAATAAATTTAATTTGAAATTTTATTTATTAAATG
>JAUPMG010051635.1:0-27837 GCA_031762675.1 Pachysandra terminalis | reverse complement strand
TATCTTACTAGAACTGCTCAGGACTTCCGCTTATGAATTAATTGTGTTGCCACTCTCGTAGAAATACGAGGTGAAGGTGACGCTTGGACTGGATAACCCATGCAATTGGAAAAATCTGGTTCGGGTCGTTACAATGTAGGGCATGTACAACAGGCATTA
The DNA here is from genome assembly GCA_031762675.1 of Pachysandra terminalis. Taxonomy (NCBI): domain Eukaryota; kingdom Viridiplantae; phylum Streptophyta; class Magnoliopsida; order Buxales; family Buxaceae; genus Pachysandra; species Pachysandra terminalis. The sequence continues at coordinate 27,678 of JAUPMG010051635.1, read as the reverse complement.
GTGAAGGGAATGCTCCACCGGCGAGATGCCGGCACGCCGGTGGGGTCATCCAACAGGCTAATGATTTGCCTGGCTCAACCGGTAGCGTCCACCGGCACCCCGGATGGGTATTCGGTAGGCTAGGAATTGCCCTACCATGCCCACATCAGGGCCCTCTGCAACTGGCAGGCTAACCGGCACACCGGTTAGGCCGCCGGTGCACAAAAGGAGGGTTTTGGTCTTTGGATTTTCCAGGGTAGTTCAACTAAACCTCCTAGAGTTTCGTGCACCATTACTTGGTCAAGTTATTTATTAAATTCCATTTAGTGCTAACAACACTCTTCAGAACTTGGTTCTTAGTTTATTTAATTTTTTAATCTTTACATAAAAGGCATAAGTGGTTGATATTATACAATCTTTCTAGGTTTTACTAATAAGATTATGGGAAAGGATTTTACATGCCTGAATGATAGGAGTTCCCCATAATATGACATTAGTTGGACAATAAATACACAAGAATAAAGGAAAACTCACATGAAGGTGCTGAAGATTTGCTGCCATTGATGATCTCCTAATGTTCTTCTAATTTTCTGATCTCTTAATCTTCTCCTTTTTCTTCCTAGATGATCCCACGAATTTGATGTGTTTCTAAGTTCTAATTTGTTTAATTAGTCTTATTTTACTTGTTTTAAGAGTTGTACTTGTATTAGGATTGAAAGTTAGTATTTATCTGTAAGTCTGAAGTCTTATCTTGATGTTTACTTAGTCCTTAAGTTACCTAATTAATTTAGCAGGAAAATAAGGTATTTAATAATCTAATTAGGCCTTAATATGTTTAATTGGGCTTTAGTGTTAATGGGCCTTACTTAAGTCCATCTAAATTAAATATTAGAGTTAGGTCTTGTTTGGCTGTAACAAATTCATTATTATGTTTCTGGTTAAGCTGTAAAGTTTGTTGTAATGATCTCAATTCCTTTACTATGGTTTATAATATTAATCAACATTATTTTAATGATAACCCTTCAATCATTTTCTATGTGTGAAGGGTGTAATTACTATTTTACCCTTTATATCAAAGTTCTTTTTAATCTCTATTTTTCTGGTGTTTACACTCTATCCTTCATTAGAGAATTTCGTCCTCGAAATTTATCTAGGTGTTCTAACTAAACTTTACATCAATAAGATTTTTGAATATTATAATGTTCTTCATAAAGCATGTGATATGTATATGTAATTTAAATTATTGTGTTATAAATTTGTGATTTAATATTAAATGTTCAAGTTCTACTGTAATTATTTGTCTTGATTTACTAGAGTGATGAAATCATGAGTCCAAATTTTCTGGTTCATCCTTTTTTAATTGTTAGTATGTATGTGGATAATTTATTTGATTCTTAGTGTGCATGTCAGGTAAATATCATGTAGACAAGTTATTAATTTAACTTACCAAATTTTTATATGTATAGGAATTATATAAATTCCTTAATGGTAGTCTGGTTTTAAAGTTGTGTGTGATGAAGTGAATTTTAAAGTCAAAGATTTATGTTAGTGGGTTTTTGGGTCAATTAATGACTAAAATAAGTGTGTTGCTTAGTTGAATAGATTTTTAACTTGTTTTTGCTTAATTAACTCTTAGTAGTCTCAATGGAAGCAGAAGAAGGAAATGTGGAAATTTCATTGATCACAAGGAAACTCACAAACAGGAAAGGAAAAAGTACAGACTCTAACTGAAACAGCCATTGCATAAGAAAGAAAAGCAAATGCCCTAAGGCTACAATGAAACTCTAAAAACAACAACTAGAACTAGAAATAACAACTAAAGGCTGCTGATGGTGATGAAGATGATGGTGATGAAGAGGGTGGTGATGGTGATGAAACTGCTGCAAGAGGAATGGCAGTAGGTGGAATAGCATCACTTGATTTTCCACAGCCGAAGATCCTCATGATATAGTGAACAGTCTTGTCCACTTCCTTTTGGAGCTTGGACATATCCTCTCTGCTCTTCCTCAGCTCGGTATGGGTCCTCATAAGTTCCGAAGTGATTTCCATCCGAGAATCAAGACTGGCCCTCTCTAAAGCCATCAACCTGGACTCTACACTCCTATTCCTCTTGGTATAATGCTGTGGTGGTGAAGGAACACTCGTGCTAGGCCCAACAAATACAGATCATCGGATATCAACTGGGGTAGATGGCTCTGGAGGTGGCTGCTCTTGAGGAAAGTCGGGTTGCTCAACAAGTCTTTCTAGAACTTCCCAGGGCATCTCTTTCAGGTTCATGAGGCTCAGATGTCGATAAGTCAAAGGTATAGTGGTGACGGCATGGTCTCTATGAGGTAAAGCCAACATCCATCTCCTAGCTAGCTCACACATCAAACATGGGAAAGGTAAGGGCCCTCGCTTCGTACACTTTACATACCTGATGATATGGTGGATGATGATGGATGGAAGGCAGCTGACCAGTAGTAACCAAGTACATGATCTGGATCATGGTGGTACTGAGCTCGGTCTGGTTTCCTTGTCTAGGGTAGACATTCCTAAGAAAGATCTTATTAAGGAAGCGATATGTAAGAAGGGGTCTCGTGGCAGTAAGAGTCCTGTCCTTATTCCACGGGACATCCTTTCCACATAAGACCTGATTGATCATGGGTTTATCTGCAGGGTTCAAGACTGGATGATTTGTGAAGTTGTTGTTCATAGGGACTTTCAAAATTCTAGAAACTAATTGAAGGCCTAGAATATGGGTTTGATCAGCAATAGTAAAGGTGATGGTCATAGTGCTAGTGTCGTACCCAGTGATGAAATCATACATCTCTTGGGCTAAGGAAGGGTAAGCCTTTCCTCCCCAAGATAAAATTGGTACCCAACCCAATGGATGTATGGTTTCAACTACTTGATACGTGGCTACATGGTTTGGGACAGTTTGTCTTTGTAAAAGAATGGACCTATTCCTATTCACACTAGGAGTATTAGGGTTATCAATATGATAATCCTCTAGATCAGGTTCTTCTCCTTCTACTTCTTCTTCAACTTCTTCTTCTATTTCTTCTTCTATTTCGGGCATATAATCTTCTTCTTCCTAGGGGTTCGGGAGATGGTCTTCTAGAGGAAGAAGCCCTAGTTACTTTAGTGGATCTGGAACTCTCAGGTTGTTGAGATCCATGGGTTCTCTTAGATCTAACCATGGTTTTGGGTTTAGAGGAGAAACACAAACTAACTGATTTCAAAGGTAAAAAGAAACCAAGAAGAAGAAACTAGAGAAATCTCTAAATCTAGAAATGGAAAAATTAGGTCAAAGAACTTACCACATGTTTGGATGATCAAGAGGGGTTGGATGAGCTCTAGGAACCTTGGAAAATCAATTGGAGGTTTTTTCTAGGGTTGGGTTGTTGTTAGAAATTGAATTAAGTGGAGAAAAGGGGTTTATATAGTGATCCGGCAGGCTTGGGCCCGATACCGGTAGCTGCCAACGTGCCGGTTAGGCTGCCGGTGGGGAAATTGCTTTTAAAATTAAAATTTTAATTTTTGTTAATTATAACAAATAATAATATCACAAAATTACACTCCAAACATATTCTACAATTGATTAGTTGAGCAATAAGTCTCAACTGGTTATCGGGTCTAAATCTGTACCGGAACTTAAAAATTTAAATTCTTCCCAAATATAGATCCAGCTTAATCTTTAGATGATTATATCTAATTTATGATGTATAGTAATTAGAATGATTTATTTAAGCATATATAAAAATTTTATTTCTTTATTTTATTATTATCATATACATATATATACATATACAAATTTAAAATATATATATATGTATATAATGTAATTCCTACCTATTTTTCAAGTAATCTAATTCAATATGTTTGCAACCATATTGACTTCAATTCCAGGAAAAATAGTTAGTACTAGGGTTATAATTAATTCATAATTATAGAAATCAACAAAGCATAAGCCTTTGATTATCATGTCCTTTAATAATATGGTAATCCAGTATAGTTAACATAGACTTCATCCCTATAGCTCAACCATTGGACTTTTTAGAAATAGTTGATCTTCCTATTTCCAAATTATTCATCCGAAATTACTGATAAGGATGCACACAACAACAATCAAATTTATTATTCTCCATCCCTAATATCTAATTCCCTTATTTTTCCTTTGTTTTATCTGTTTTATTTATTTTTTTATTCCAAAACCTAAGTCCTACATATTTTAAATTATTTAAATTCTTATTTTTATTAGAACTTAGGCTCTGATACCACTTTCTTCACGACCCAAACCAGTTTAGATCCGTGGATCCAAAACCGGGTCGGATGGCGACTCTCACCCCATATTGCTATGGAAGTGGCAAGCAATATAAAAACATAACAGGAAGTATAATACACAGTTCTAATAAAATATACAATTGTTAAAAACAATGTTCTTAACTTTACAATTTTTGGAAATTATACTAACTAATCTATAACAATAATCTTCTAGAATTCTATCTTTAGATTCCCATTCCCAAGCTCTCTTTAGTGATCTATCTTCCCTTAGTAACCTGGAAAACAAAAACATAATATCTGTAAGCCAAAGCCCGTGTGAGTAGACCTTTAAAACAAGGTATTTACTCAACACCCAATGCTACTAAAAAATATACTATATAATAATAATGATCTGAAAGATATAATATGATAATGAAATCGGAATAATGGTGATGACAATGATGATAAAGAAACAGGAATATGTTCTCTCAAAAAATCTCACATTGGTTTGTATCATAAGGATATCGCATGGTCATTTTATCATGCTATATGCCTAAATCTATATGATAATCATATCTAGTGCATCATACACTAGATAACATCAATAATGTCAACAAACACATGATAATGCAGTATGCAGGAAGTCTGGTATTCGAATGGTTCAAATCCCCACACTAACCAATCAATTACATTGAGCAAGAATGTCATCTCGAACCATTCCCCCGCATACACGACCACTCTCAATGTAAGATATTCTATGTGCGCATCATAGTTTTAAAGGGTTTCGACCAAGAGGTCACAATTCCCTCACTTATTTTCGGTAGGGCAATGCAAAAATCCAAGGTGTCACATAATTAGGACTAACCTAAGTAGAAAATTGAATAATCCGAATACCAAAAGGTTGACTCTTATGATTCAGATTTGGAATTCCATATATGGCATATCCCAAATCCTTTCATATTACCACAAGTATTTTGAGTCTCATACCTCTCACCTTGAGCGAATAATAATAGTCTCTTAATGGACTGAAAAATAGGTACAACTTACCTTGTGTCTCAGGCAGTATACATAACAATTGGCTAATGGTCAAATAATAAGAGAGCCTTCTCGGCCGGGATTTCATTCGCAACTCATTGATTCAGATCCGTTTATTAATGCAAGTCACACACAATAATAACATATCACATATATTCAAAGAGCATGAACATGAGCACAATCTCATGATAGTAAGTTAATACTAATCACATAACATATATCCAAAATATATGGTCTGAAGCACAAGGCATATGATCTGAAATTATACATAATGTAGTTTAATATGATAAGTTTTATGGAATTAATATGTTCACATGAAAAGGGTTCTTATATTACCAACAAAGCTACAATCTCACAAAATTTGCATACAATAACCTAAGGAATCATAATCGCATGACACATGCATTCAATAGAAATCATACAAAGTTATAGGGTTACTTATATCATTTAGAGGGTTAAGGGGATCATATTAGTTTATAGGAATCATTGAAATAGGTTACGTCAAAGGCCAAATTCAGTGGCTGGTAGAATAACCAATGGAAAAGGGGTGGTTTATCTAGTACGGTTAAGGGATAGTTAGATTAGCAAGTTGAAGGGTTTAGTGTGGTGAACGGATGGCTCAACATGATGAAGGAAGGGTTAAAGTATCAATTAGAAAGAGTATAATCAATATTGTAAGGTAAACTCAATGTTTTTTAAGGGTGATTCAATCCGGCAGGATGTAGGGCATGTACAACAGGCAATAGTGAACGGAATGCTCCACCGGCAGGATGCTGGTAGGATTCTAGCATGACGGTGGAGTCATCCCACAGGTTAATGATTAGTCTTGCTCAACCGGCAGGGTCTCGGTAGGTTGCCGGCACGTTGGTTGGGCTGGCTAATGGGTCTGGTTTGATCAAGGCAAACGGCAGGTCCACCGGCACCTCGGATGGGTATCCGGCAGGCTAGGCAGTAGCCTGCCCTACCTAGGTTGGTGTCTTCTCCAACCGGTAGGCTAACCGGCACACCGGTTAGGCTGCCGGTGCACAAAAGGAGGGTTTTGGATCATGGGATTTTCTAGGGTAGTTCAACTAAACCTCCTAGGGTTTCGTGCTGCCGACTTATTAAATCTGTCTCGGATTCATCAGCAAAAGCCCTCTAACATAGCCTGTATACGTGACCTATCGAAAAAGATATGAACCAAAACCATGATTTACCCCCACTACTGAAACTATTCACAATCCGATCCGTTAGGCTATAAATAGAACCCTTAGGTTCCATTTCAATTTTTCTCAACTCTTCTTCCTCTCTTCTCTCTCTTGGATCTATGGAGCATATGGAGGAAGGCTATGGAATCACAAGAGACAGTAAATTGACTCCGGCATCACTCTGGCGAAAGCCCCAAGTTGAGTATCCTACCTTGAAGTTGCTATTTAGTTGTGTTGTGATGTTTTGACCTAGAAGAATTTGATTTTTACAGCAAAAATTTAGGATTTTGATTTTGCCTACTTAAATGAAAATGAAAATTTTCAACGAAATTTAAAACCTTAACATATATTAATAAATCGATAAGGTTGTAAATGAGTTGAGACTAACCGAACTTTGTCCAGCTCGGCTTGATCTTACACTCGGCTCGAACTCGTTAAAAAAATTTGGGATCAAGCTTGGCTCAGACTTGTTAGAATATTTTAGGCTGAAGCTCGACTCACAAAAAGCTCAACTCGTAGAAGGCTCGGCTTTCCAAAAACCTTAGCCAAGTCCAAATACATTAATATTATAATTGATGATTAATATTATATATAATATTTTTCTTATAATATATAATATTATATAATATAAGATATAGAAATATAGATGTATAATTTCATAAACAAATCCAGCTGAGCTTTAATCGAGTCGAGCCTACCCAAGCTCGTCTCATACTCATTATAGAGCTTAATTTCAGCTCATACAAGTCAAGCTAGCTCGAATCGTTGACAAACCTATAAATAATAGTTATAAGGATAATTTTAAGAAAATATGTGTAAAAATAGAATTTTAAAAAGTTGACATGAATATATATATATATATATATATATATATATATATATATATATTGGTAAAAATTGTAATTTTTAAAAATATATATACAAGTAATTATTAAAACTTTTGAAAGAACGTGAGAGTGTTTTAGGGGGGGAACATGTAACAACACTCCAGCCAAAGTAGGTGAAGTGGTAGAACATGTATAAGGTAATGGTTTTTTTTTTTTAATTTTGGAGCAGCCATAGCCACCCCCCCCCCCTCCCTTGGCTTTGCCCCTGACTCTCACATCTCCTTCAGGGAATTCTACCCAGGGAATGTGCTAACACATAAACTTGACCATTTCCTTTTAGGGATTGGATACCCAAAGCTAGGAAATTCCATAAAACCTTTCTTTTCAGGGGATACTGACCTAAGGTAGAATAACACCCTAAAACATTTCCTTTCGGGGGGTGTGACTCCATGGTAGAAACCACCCTCTTCCTTTTAGGGGATATGACCCAACGACAGGAATAGCCACCTTCCTTTTAGGGATTGGTTACCCATAGGGAGGAATACACCCTAGCGCATTTTCTTTCGAGGGATATTAACCCATGTTAGAAATCACTCTCTTCCCTTCAGGGATTGGATACCCAAAGGCAAGAATAGCCATAAGACACTTCCAGTAGACCCTCATAGGAGTTCTGTAAAACATACAGTGATCACTCTGGATCACTCTTAAATTCAGACATACAGTGATCACTCTGGGATAACTTTTAAGTTCACACTTACCAAATGCTTGGGTCATGTGGGGACCACGCACAAGACATAGTTCTAGAATACATATGCATAAATCACCAAACCCTCCTCACTTGGGAGTTCTGATGTCAGCTCAACAACAAGGGGCACACACGCAGCAGCCTCACAGCAAGGGGCCCATGCAGTAGCCCAACACAAGGGGCACGCGCAATAGCCCAACACAGGGGAGCGCACAGCAGGCTAGCGCAGCAGGTTCAAGGGTGTAAGTGCAAACCCTGCGGCCCAGGAGCATGCAAGGGACACGCGCACAAGGCCAGTGGCCCAGGGGCGCACAAGCGATAGGCCTAGGGCAAGGTGCATGCGCGCAGTAGCCAAGCGCCTGGGGGCACACATGTAGCGGCCCAGCATGAGGGGCGTGCGCGTAGTAGCCCAGCGGTGCGTGTGCAGGTGCAGCATCCCAACAGTGTGCGTGCAGGCGCAGCAGCCCAGGGGGCCGTGCACAAGCATAGCAACCCAGGTGCGTGTGTGCGTGCAAGCGCAGAAACTTAGGTGCATGCAAGCAAGTGCAACATCCCCAGTGCGAATGCACAGGTGCAACATCCCAGGGGCGCGCGCTCAGGCGCAACAGCCTAGGGGCGCGCGCGCAGGGATAGTAGCCCAGGGGCGAGTGTGGGCAACAAGTTTCTATAGGAAATTTCTAATCTAACGAGGTTTCTTGACATACCTAAATTCGATGAAGACGTATCACAACAGATCTGGTAACAATTATGGTTGAAGACTATCCAGATCACATACCTCGATGCACACGAACTCGAATCTGCAGAGGAAGGTCTCTATCAAACCGGATAATGTCCCATGTTGGAATTTGTGATTACTAGAACCACATATAATGAATCCACACTAAATCGGCCTAGGGCTTTGTATTGAATGCTAATAGCAAAGCCAACTCTCTATAAGAAGAGATGGGAAGAAGAGAGAGTTCTCTAGGGGTGGATTCCCAAAAACATGAATAGTAACTATTGGGTAGGGAGGAGTCTACTACATATAGAAGAATCAACTCAACTCCTCCTAAGAATTTATCTCCTGATCCCATAAGGAGAGAGTTATCCACATACACATTTCTAATCAAGTATGGACATCCTATTAAGTTGGGACCCTGGGTCGGTCCAAACGGGTTGGGCCAACTGGGTTGACCCATCTCTAAAATCCAACATGAACCAAAGAGAAAGCAAAGTTAACTTGAGATCTAGAAAATTCGCAGTGAAATTTTCGAGCTGAGGAAAGGATTTTGTAGTGACCCAGACCTAACTTGAAAATTTTAGGATTAATCCCAATTAATCTAATAATCACACACCATGGATTTTATGAAAGATCTAGGTTAGAATTGGACTAATTGAGAATTTGGGAAAACAATTGGGCAATTATATAATTAACTAAGAATTAGTAGCTTTGGGCTAAACTTCTAATTTAATTGGACCTTAACACATAAGATGTCCAATAGGACGTAAAAAAGTAATTAAAATTAATGATAAGGTTAATTAAGGAAAAACCAAAACAAATCAAATGATCGCTTCTTTCATTTGAAATTCAAATAATTTAGATTTGAATTCTAAATAATCCAACAGATAGAGTTTCAATAGAGGTAGAACACCTAGAAGCTAGGAAGGAGGAAAGAGAACCATTCTCTCTAGGTTGGACGTCCAAAACAAGAGAAAGGAAGAGGAGGTGCTAGTTTAGGTGTTGCAGAACAAGAAAGACGAGGAGACCAAGAGCGAAGAAAGAGAGGAAAAGAAGAGAGTACAATACTGTAGGAAGAAGAGAGCTAGAGAAGCTAAGAAGAAGAAAAAGGAGGAAGAAGAGGAAGAAGAAGCAATTGGCTATGATGGACACGCGGAGAGTGAGGATGAAGAAGGTAGCGACGGGGAAGATAAGGGAAGGAAAATACTGATTAAGCAGGCCTTGAAGAGACAGGAAAAGCTTGAGGACGACTTACATTTGGTTGGAATAGAGACCCTAGAAGAACAAGGTAGGGATTCCTTCAATCTTATGGTAGTTATGTTTATACATCATATCAATGCTATAGATATAGACTTTGATGCATGATCTATGGATTGAAGCATGTTTAGACTAGAAATTTGATAGCATGTTAGTTGAATGAGTAGCATGTTGATTTGTTGTTTGATTAATATGCCTAAACTTGTGTTTGTTGTATTTTTGGTGTTCTTACATGTTTATATGAATTATATGTGAATTCTGAGATCTATGTTATTATATTGATTGATTTTGTGGTTTAGATCTGTTGTATAAACTAGGTTTTATATATATGAAGTATTGATCACATGTACATTGTTTAGAGACTGAAAATTGAAGTTTAGAACCTTAGAAACATGTATTTGGGTTATAGGCACGAAGCCCTAGGTGAAAAACCCAGATCTGGGCTAAATTCCAGGTTTTGTAGGAGTTTCGGTAGATGCCGAGACATCTACCGAAAAAGCCCATAAATATTTAGCTCTCAGGACAATCTACTAAGCCTCGGTAGATGATCTACCGAGACTGTCGGTAGGATCCTCGGCAGGTACTGAGGATGTACTTAGCTCCAAATGGGGTGAAATTAAAGGAAAGCTCCCTTGGTGAGTTGTACACATGTCTATGAGGTTGGTTTGTCTGCAAAAGTAGTAGATATGGTCGAATATTGAAAAGTGTAGAGGAAGGTTCGAAATTCAGGAATATAGGATTGTTTTGGATGAAATATAAGAAGACAGTGACTTTAATGATTTGGATATGGATATAGGACCACAAGATAGGATTAGAATGATTAGAATTGTTTACATAGGAATTGAATGGTTTGAGTGGTGCTTGTAGTGTCCACTGTTTGACTTGTCTTTGGTTATGATGATGACTTGTATGTTGTATTAGGGTACTGGGAGTATCCACACTTATGAATGGTTGTTTGTGATTGAATGATTTGTATGATTATAATTATGATATTGAATGGGTGTATTTACACCATGGGTGAGAGTCCCTAAAAGAAAGGTATTGTATGGGTGTATGTCCACCATGGGTGAAAGTCCATAAAGGAAAGGTACAGTGTACAAGTGTACTTCCACCGTGGGTGCAAGTCCCTAAAGGAATGTATTGTCTACTGATGTATTCTACCGTGAGTGCAAGTCTCTTAAAGAATAAGAATGGTGGCATTCCTCCGTGAGTGCAAGTCCCTAAAAGAATGGTTTGATTGGTACAGGTGTGTTTCCACCGTGGGTGTAGGTCCCTAAAAGAATGGTTTGGTACTGGTGTATTCTACCCTGAGTGCAAGTCTCTTTAAAGAATAGGAATGGTGACTTCTACCGTGGGGTGTAAGTCCCTAAAAGGATGGGTCGTATGGTCATGCATTGGATTGAGCATGTGATTGGGCTAGGCCTGATTACCCCCGCATTGCATTGAAATTCATCCTCATTCCGTAATTGCATCATACCACTTGCATTGCACTGCACAAGTTGATTGTGGTGCATTTCCATTTGTGACTTGTTTGTACTTGTGATTGGGCCATATTGGTCGTAGCATGGTGGGACCTTGTGGATATTGTTTGTGAACATAGTGAGACTATGTGATTGTTATGATACTTGTTTGCTTGTGTTACATGGTGGGACCATGTGTATGTTTTGTTGTGAGATAGTAGGATTATGTAGACTTTGTGTAGAACATGATGGGATCATGTGGGCTGTATTTGACATAGTGGGACTGTGAGGTTTGGGCTGTAATACATGATGGGATCATGAGTGCCCTGTGATTTATCATTGTGGGACCATGTGAACAGTTAACTTGATATGATATGATTGTTGGTATGGTTTTTAATGTGTAAAGAGAATGTTATTATGAATGTGATATACGTACCTATTATGTGAGTTTTAGTATGAAGATAAGTATGCTACACATATGACTGTGATATTACATGGTGATTGAAATGCATGAATTAACTGTATTGTTATGTATGCATGAAATTAATTGCTGTAATTTTGTTGGTTTCTCTATGAGGCTTCGGCTGACCCTTAGCTCTATAGGTAATCAGTTCGTCTGACCTGCTGGATGGAGAGGAGATTCTTGTGTTTGAGATACTATGATACTTTATTTCAGTTTTTATTAATTTGGTTTGACCCCGAGTGGACAGAAAAATGTAATGGATTATTTCATTTTACTTTGTGGGTCATAGCTCGATAGACTTTAGTTGAGCTACGGTTTGGTTTATAATTGAGACCTCTATTGTTCATTATTTTTTAGTCTTTGATTAACTCAGATTTGGTTAAGTATGTGGCTGGATATCCATTTTCACGTGGTGGATCCGAAGGTTATTCTCTTGGAATCCTCGAGATCCAATATCTCAGATTTGGGGCGTGACAGATTTCCCCAGGGCTAGAGGATGCATTTTGGAAGAGTAATACATTCCTTTCTTTCCATATACTCCATAAAAGAAAGGGAAAGAAAGATTTAAGGTGATTTTCTTTTATCCAAAAAATAAATTTTTGGCTATCCAAAAGGTTGTTTTGTTGCATCCATTGATGACCTTAGCTTGGGCGCAATGGATGAGAAGGGGAGGTAGGTCTTCACTCAGATTATTTCAATATGTACAAGAGAATTGGGTTATGATTCGTCTTGTGTGAAGTAAGTGCCCAGTGGGCAGTGCATTATGAATGAGAAGCTAGTGGAAGAAATTTATTTTAGGCGGGCATCTCAGTTTTCATAATGCATTATACCAAGTATCAAATGACGGGTTTACTTAAAAATAATTCAGGATCTTGGAACCCGAGTGAATATTGAATTTTTCCGATTGAGATAGATCCCCAATAGGTATGCCCTCTTCTTGGTTGGGAAAGAGCAAGAGGGAAAGAATATTATTTTGAGTTTCTAGGAAGAAGGTCCTGCTAATGATTTCTCTATTCTGAGTTCCAGTGTTATGGTCAATGAGATATTTGACCATGGAGGGTGAATGGTCAGAAGTTGAGGTTTTAGTGTTGATCAGAATACTATTCTGGAGCCATTTGTCCTTGCAAATGTTGATTTTAGCTCTGGATCCAACTAGCCATCTAAGCCCAAGGTTCAATTTGTCCTGGCTATTGATGATGCCTCGTCAAGCCCATGAGGACTGAGTACTGATTTTAGATTTTGCAAAGAACTTTTGTTTAAATATTTCTTCGAGATGATACTAATCCAATAATTTTAGGTTCTGTGAGTATTCTCCAACCAAGTTTCATAAGAAAATCTTGTTTGAGAGTATCTGCTTTTCAAATGCCAAGTCCAACCAGCTCCTTGGGGGAACAAATAGTATCCCAAAAAATTAAGTGGGTTTTGGAATGGCCATTAGGTTTAGACCATAAAAAGTCACGTTGATACTTGTCAATAGAGTTAGTAATGTACCTTGGGAGTTTAAATCAAGCCATAAGATGTTGAGGAGTAGGCGAGAGTACACTGTTGATTTGTGTGATTTTATCTGCTTGAGAGAGCAGTTTTCTACTCCAACCTTGTAGTATATTTTTAATCTTATCCCAGATGTCAGTGAAAGTGCTTCGGCTGATGCGAGAAGAGATCAGTGAAGTCCCAGATATGTCTCAAAGGATGTTGCCTGAGGGATAGGTAGTGATTGTGCCAGAATCCTTCCAAGCCAATGCAGAAAGTTGGAAGAAAACATGATTGAGCTTTTGTGGTAGTTAACTTTTTGTCCTGGTGCTTGGAAATACTCGGAGAGAATCTGTGTAAGGCTGGTGCAGGTTGAGAAATTGGCTTTGGCAAGAAGGAGGCAATCATCTGCAAGCAAAAGGTGAGTGATCTGAGGTCCATTTTTTGAGATCTTTATTTTGATATTTCTATCCATTGTGTCTAACAATTCCATATCTCGCGATAATATGACAACACAAAGAATAAAAAGGAATGGGGAAATTGGGTCTCCTCGGCGTAGGGCTCTGCTTGGTTTGAAATAGACAACTCTAGATACATTAAACAATATAGAGTAGGTTTGTCACGACCCGAAACAACTAATCTCGGATCATGACGATCATGTGAGATCAAATAGTTACCTTGCCATTGAATGCCAAGCATAATCTGCTTATCAATATATCAGAGTATGCTAAGTAGCGGAAAACGGAAGATAAACATTTCATTCTATGTACACTTATATATACATATACAACAAAATTGTTCAATATATACACACAACAGTCATCAAAATACATTTCATCGTCTTCACTTTTCTCACCCTCTGATTTTCTCTCTATCTCTGCATATCTAACTATCTGACTTACAAAAAACAAATGTAGTCTTGCTCTTCCTCACGTACTTGTGCTTATAATTCTTTCTCCAACTCCTCATCGTCTAAAAAACTAAAACATTTAATGAGATATGATATCCTAGTAAACAATAGTCATAACCTAATAATTAAACTCCGATTAGATCATAAAACAGATAACGGTAACACACTGAAAATCTATAAGCATATGTCACTTATGCATGTACATACATGCTAGTGCTTTCTAGTTCAAGTTCCCACAAATACCAACATAGCTTTCATATTGTACATATATGAATAACTAAGGATACACTGTAGAAATAGACATAGAAAACTAGATAAATTCATACGTGCTTAACTTATTAATCATATTGGTAAATATCTAAGCTAGACATATAGCTACCCGAGATACTTTATAGCTAAGGGCCCGGACGCAAAGGCCACCCTTATGTGATAGTCTGCATAACAAGCTAGACCTACCAGCCTGTGGCTCACAGTAAATTATAGTTTATCATAATAAGAGCCAGTCTGTAAAACAGTCATCCAGTACGTGGACTCATTGATCAGATAAGGAGTCATATCAACCACTTGTACAAAGGTCCAGTAACAGTATTCGCATCCATAGTTCAAACATGTAAAAACACACTTTCATACACACATATGCATGTCATATCATAATATACCATGTCTTGTCCGTCACATCATAATTTATCTGTCATGTCATATCATGTCTATTATGTAATATTCAATCTTTCATGTTATTTACATATCTAAATGACGTAAAGAACCCGATGAAATCCATTGCATGTGCGTGTTTTATGAAATGCCATAAGATTTCGTTTAGCCCTCAATTAATGTCTATAATATACTATTTAAACTTGTAACTTATATTCCAAAATCATGTGAAAGTTTCTAATCCAAATCTAGACAAGCACATGAAAACAATGCTGAATTTATGCCTTCGATTAGCCGAAATAGTCGAGCCGAAGCCTATCGAAATATGATTTTTCTGTTTCTGTGTCAAATCTATCTTTAAAATTCCATATCAAATCCTATTTCTAATCTATATAAAACTTACAAAACTATATTTTAACAATTGAAATCCTTTTTCCAATTCAAACCCTTAAAGCTATGCATATATACAGGTGTATAATGGCATGTAAATCTTAAGAAACATGCTGATTTTTAACAGAAGCTAATGAAACTAACTAAATAATCAGATAACAATTAAAACAGTAATAAAACAAACTAAAACCATTCTAGAAAATACATTTAGAACTTTTAAATAAATTCTGTCTTTTTCTCCACCTTATATTCTCCTCCATTTTTACTAAAATTATGCTTATTTTCTTCATCTTCTAATGCTCTATGTCCTTATTCTTAGTTTTCCAGCTCAGGAAATATCTGAGAAATAATCTTTGTTTAACTTTTTATACCTACTACTAATAACTAGGTAATTAGTTTACTAATTGATCAATTAGCTAGTAACTTAATTATTACTTAACTAAATTAATCTAACTTAATTAATTGAAATGCATTATGCTTATCACTAGAGACATTAGTCTCTCTTCTAGCCTCCCCATGCCACATGGCTAGCAAAGATCAATATTGCTTTCTGACTAGGCTGTAATGGCATTTCTGTAAATATCAGAAAATCAAAGAGGCTTTGTAGTTCAACTTATTTACAGAAAGGCCTTTGAACTAAAAGATAGCCAATACTTCATGATTCAGTGTACCATTCCACTAGATTTTCCTTCACCTCTCATCCAATAGCATACTTGTAATTATAATATCTATAATTATTAATAGTTACTAAATAAATATATTTTTATTTACCTAGGTTTTAAACACCCTATAATTATTATTATAATTTGGACTAGCATACAATTATTACTAATCAAAATCAAGGTATTCCAATCCTCCCCCTTAACTTAATTTCTTCCTCAAAATTAGATCATACCTCATTCTTCAAATAGGTGAGGATACTTCTCCTTTATCTCTTCTTGTCTTTCCCACGTGGCTTCTTCCATTGCGTGATGTTGCCATAAAACTTTTACTAAGGAAATCACCTTTGTCCTTAGTACTTGTTCCTTTTTGTCCAAGATTTTGATTGGTAGTTCTGTATAAGATAATTCTTCTCTAATCTGGATCGGTTCATAGCTAATGATGTGCTATGCATCAAGCCCCATACTTTCTCAGCATTGATACATGAAACACATTATGAATTGCTGACAATTGAGGAGGCAGAGCCTCTCTATAAACTACTTCTCCAAAGTGTTTCAGAATCTCAAATGGACCTATGAATATGGGATTAATCTTCCCTTTCTTTCCATACCTCATAACTCCTTTAATTGGTGAAATGTTTATGAATACCGATCTCCAATATGAAATTCCAATGGTCTCCTTCTCATATCTGCATAACTTTTCTGCCCACTCTACGCCATTTGTAAATGATGGCGTATTATTCTGATCTTATCTACAATTTCTTGAACTAACTCTGGTACGAGAAATTTCTGCTCTCCTACTTCATCCCAACAAATTGGAGATCTACATCTTCTTCCATAAAAGGTTCATAGGGAGCCCTTTGAATGCTCAATTAGAAACTATTATAATAAACAAACTCCATTAATGGAAGACGATCATCCCAGTTTCCCGTAAATTCAATCACACAAGCCCTTAACATGTCTTCTAAAATCTCTATGATTCTTTCAGATTGTCCATTCATCTAGGGATGAAATGTGGTGCTGAAGTCTAGTATAGTCCCTAATGCTGTTTGTATACTCTTCCAAAATCGAGATGTAAACCGTGGATCTCTATCTGATACGAAGGACAATGGCACCGCATATAATCTAACAATTTCCCTAACATATAGTCTAACTATGTCCTCCAAAGAGTAAGTCATTCTAATTGCTAGAAAATGTGATGATTTGGTCAGTCTGTCTACAATTACCCATACTGCATGATGATTGCTTCTAGTTCTGGGTAACCCGGTCACGAAATCCATTGTAATGTGTTCCCACTTTCACTCAGGAATGGTAATGGCTATAATAGTCCTGTCGGTCACTGATGTTCTGCCTTAACATGTTGACATACTATAAACTTTGCCATGAATTGAGCAATGTCTCACTTCATACTGATCCACCAATAAGTCTTCTTCAAATTTTGAAACATCTTAGTACTTCATGGATGTACAGTGTATTTTGAATGGTGTGCCTCATCCAAAATAGTCTGTTTCAATTCAGAATCATCAGGAACACAAAATCTTCCTTGAGAATTCAATATTTCATCTCCTTGAATATCAAAATCAGGTTGTTTCCCTTTCTTCACCCCTTCTGCAATTCTTACTAATTCTGAATCAGTTAATTGTTTTTCCTTTATCTCCCGTATCAATACCGGTTGAACTGCAATACTAGCCACCAGAATTCCTGTTTCCATTTTCTGAAATCTAGGCTGCAAATCTCATATCTCTTCAATTATCTTCCATTGACTGATCATTCAATGAGTAATTGGAATTGCTATTCGAGAAAATCCTTCTACAAATATTCTATAGTAGCTTGCTAAACCCAGAAAACTTCATATTCCTGTAACATTGGTCGGTCTACTCCAATTCATCACTGCCTCAATCTTAGCAAGATCTACCGCAATACCATCCTTAGAGACTATGTGTCCCAATAATGATACTTGGTCTAGCCAGAATTCACACTTACTGAGCTTTGCATATAACGTACTTTCCCTTAATGTATGAAATACAATCCTCAAATGCCTTACATGATCACTTTGACTATGTGAATAGATAAAAATGTCATCTATAAAAACTATCACAAACTCATCCAGATATGGCTTAAATACCCTATTCATCAAATCCATAAAGCTGCAGGTGCATTGGTTTGCCCAAAAGGCATAACCATAAACTTGTAATGACCAAATCTAGTTCTGAAAGCTGTCTTAGGAATATCTTCACTCTTCACCTTTAGTTGATGATACCCAAATCTTAAATCAATCTTGGAAAACACTCATGCCCCTTGCAACTGGTCAAACAAGTCGTCAACTCTCGACAGTGGATATTTGTTTTTCACCGGCACCTGAGTGAACTGCCGGTAATCGATGCACATTCTCATTGATCCCTCTTTCTTCTTTACCAATAATATCAGTATACCCCAGGGAAACACACTACGTATGATATATCCTTTATCTAACAGCTCCAGTAACTATTTCTTCAACTCCTGAAGTTCTACGGATGCCATTCTGTAAGGAGTCTCAGAAATTGGAGTAGTTCCCGGAATTCCATCGATATAGAACTCAATCTCTCTGTCAATTGGTAATCCAGGTAACTCCTCAGGAAACACATCAGAAAATTCCTATTTCACAAGTATCTTCTCTAGAATAACCTTCCATTCATCCTTCACATATGCAAGGAAAGCATGGCATCGTTGCTATAGAAGATGACCAGCCCTGATAGCTGATATCAAGTGGGGTAGGGAGTTCCCTTTGGCACCTTGAAAGTAGATCGGAGACTGATTTGGGATGTTGAAAGTAATCCTTTTCGTGAAACAATCAACATTGGCATGATAGGCAGATAGCCAATCCATGCCCAGGATTACATCAAAATCATTAATCTTTAAATAAATTAACTCCAGAAATAATTCCTTGTATCCTATCCTCATTATACAAGACTTATATAGTGAATATGTGATTAAAGAATTCTAGATAGGTGTGGCCACAGTTAAAACAAAATCAAGCGATTCTGGTTCAATATGTAGGTTACTAACAAATTGGGGAGACACAAAGGAATGTGTGGAACCAGGGCCAATCAACACATTAGCTAAATTCTGTAAAATATATAATGTACCTGTAATCCTTGAAGGAGAGGACTCTACATCCTGTTGAGTAATGAAAAATACTCTCCCTTAAACCCTCGGCCTTTGTGCCACACAAACCAGCATCACCTGCTATTGTTGTTGCTTTTGTAGTTGCCTTTCTAGACAATCCTTTACCATGTGCCCTTGCGTGCCACATCTAAAACATGCCCCGGTGGTCATATAACATGGTCTTCCTACGTGCATTCTTCCACATTGTTGACAAGCCCCATCTGTGACTTTCGGCTGACTTCCTGGTTCACTCTTCTGTCTCTTCCATGCTCTTTGTACCTCTAGTATTTGCTGTCCACTACTACTTATTGGCCTGATTCCCTTCTTTTGATCACTCATCTTCAAAAACTCTATACAATCTCCCTCAACTATCTAAGCCCGGTCAACTATTTCTACACACGTTCTCAATTTCAAAGCTGATAATCTTGTTCTAATAACTGGTTTCAGACCCCTTTCAAACTTCTTTGCCCTTATTTCTTCATTACTAACCATGTGGTGGGCAAACCGAGAAGGCTCTGAAATTTTAGCTTTATATTGTGCTACAGTCTTCTCTCCTTGTGCTAGTTGTAAGAACTCCACTTCTTTCTGATTTCTTACAGAGTCTGGGAAATACTTCTTATAAAATGCCTTTAGGAAATCTTCCCATGTCCACCCTACATTTTCTGACCTACACCTCTTAGTCGTTCTCCACGTTCTGCTTCGCTTTCAAATACAAACGTTGCTAGTGTGACCTTCCTTTCCTTTGCACACTCTATCACTTCTAATATCTTTTCCACTCCTATCACCCATTTTCAGCCTCCATGGGATCGAGTGTACCTCAGAATATGGGTGGGTTTAGCTTCTTAAACCTCTCTACATCATTCCCATGATTATTAACGGTTGCGGGTCTAGGTGTAGTCTAACTAAATTGGGCATTCTTCATCACCACTTGCTGTTGTAGAACAACAATCATACCAGCTATGACCCTCAAAACTTCCCCCATCTCTCATGGTAAAGGCTCTCCGAACTGTCTCAGTTTGTGAAGTATGTTGTGAACGAGGAAGAGATGAAGCCTTTCCGCTTTGAAAGTGGCTTGAGGCCAAACATCAAAATCAGGCTAGTTGTGGCGGAGTTCACCAAGAACCATAAGGTGATGGACTGTGCTGGAAAGGTGGAGAAGGACATGTTGGAGTACAAGAAGGCTATGGAGCAGAGGAGCGCCAAGAATAACCCAAAGTCTAGTACCTTCAAGGGTTTCGCCTCTGAAGCATAGAAGAAGCAGAGGATCCAAGGTCCATCCAGTTCCCAAAGCTTCGGGATCCTACCGATGCGGTGCCACAATTGTGGAAAGAGGGGACATAGTTATAGAGAGTGTTGGACACCTCGGAATCCAAACCTTTTCCAAGGTCAACCACAACAGCAACAACAAATGGCACCTCGACCTCACTATGTGCAAAAATCCAGTTCCTATCCAACAAGTACCACGGTATAAAGGACCAAGAACAGTACCCCCTCAACCCCGACTACCACCACCACCTCAGATGGCTAAGGTCTTTGCTATTGAACCACAACAGAAAGAAGTTATGGAGGGTATCATACGACTCTCACACATTTCTGCAAGAGTATTAATTGATACTGGAGCATCTCATTCATTTGTTGCACGAACACTTGTACACCGTTTGGGTCTTAAAATGAAGAACTTAGAGAGGATTTTGGTAGTAGCAAACCCTGTAGGAGGAATTGCACATTTAGATTGGGCGTGTGAAGCTTGTTCGATAGTAATAGATGAGTTCACTTTACCTATTGACTTGATTGTCCTTGACATGCATGAATTTGACATCATTTTTGGGATGGACTGGCTAGCTACACATCATGTGCAGATAGACTGTCATAACCGAATTATATCCTTTCTGACCCCTAAGGGTGATACGATAGAAGTTGTGGGTTCAGAATCCGTGATATCTCATCTGTCTGCCTGTATAGACCACGAGTCCACTGAGAAGAGGGAAGAATGGGATGAGATCCCTATAACGTGTCAGTATGGTGTGATGTTCCAAGATATTCCAGGTCCACCACCCAAGCATGAAGTAGTGTTTTGCATTGAGTTGGTAGCAGGAGCACGACCCATTGCATTACCAACTTATCGTTTAGCACCCACAAAACTGATTGAATTGTGGAAGCAGTTGGATGAATTATTAGAACTAAAATTTGTACGTCCAAGTTCCTCTCTGTGGGGAGAACCAGTACTCTTTGTGAAGAAGAAGGACGTAACTCTTAGGTTGTGTATAGATTACAGGAAGTTGAATCAGATGACAGTCAAGAACAAATACCCTTTACCGCGTATTGATGATTTATTTGACTAGTTGCAAGGGCGTCTTATTTCTCGAAGATAGATCTTAGATCCATTTATCACCAACTGAGGATCAAGGAAGAAGATGTGCCTAAGACTGCTTTCAAAATGAGGTACGGACACTTTGAGTTTGTAGTAATGCCGTTTGGGTTGTCTAATGCCTCGGCAGCATTCATGGATATGATGCAGAGAGTATTCAAGCCCTACTTGGATAAATTTTTGTTAGTGTTTGTTGAAGACATCCTCAGCTATTCCAAATCGAAAGAAGAACATGATAAGCATCTCAGTATTACCTTGCAGACCCTGGTAGACCACCAGTTATATGCAAAGTTCTCGAAGTGTGAGTTTGGGAAGGATGAACTAAAGTTCCTAGGACACGTGGTGTCTAGTGAAGGTATTTTTGTGGATCCCAGTAAGGTGGAAGCAGTTTCCAACTGGGAGCAACCCAAGAATGTATCAGAAATTCGTAGTTTCTTGGGATTAGTGGGTTATTACCGGAGATTTATCAAAGGATTTTCCACTATTGCGTCCCCGTTAACCAAGCTGACCCGAAAAGATGTGAATTTTATTTGGGCCGACGCTTGCCAAGCAGCCTTCACCACTCTCAAGGAGAAACTCACTACAGCACCTGTCCTCACAATTCCAGTTAGCGGCATCGACTTTGTAGTCTACACAGATGCATCACTGTCCAGACTTGGTTGTGTTTTGATGCAAGGAGGCAAGGTTGTAGCATATGCTTCAAGACAATTAAAGACGCATGAGATGAATTATCCCACACATGACTTGGAGATTGCAGTGATTGTGTTCGCTTTGAAGATCTGGAGACATCACTTAGTAGGTGAAACCTTTGAGGTATTCTCAGACCATAAGAGCCTCAAGTACTTATTTTCCCAGAAGGGGTTGAATATGCGCCAAAGTGGATGGAGCTCATAAACGACTACAATTTTTCCCTTCAGTATCATCCGAGCAAGGTCAATGCAGTAGCAGATGCATTGAGCCGGAAACTAGAAGTGGTGTAAGCCCACATTCTAGTTCAAGAATGGAAGCTCTACGAATCACTTGCAGATTTCAACTTCGTAGCTCCCAGGACTAGTCAAGGTATGAGACTGTGCAACATACTCGTCAAGCCATCACCTAAGACAAGGATCATTGATCTTCAGCAGAATGAGAATACAGGACTTAGTTGCAGATGAGAAGAGAACCGACTGGACTAAGGCCGAAGACGGAAGCATCATATTTAAAGGACGACTTTGCGTACCACAAGATGAAGGTCTGAAGAATGAGATTTTGGACGAAGCACTCGGATCTCGATATTCTATTCATCCGGGAAAAACCAAAATGTACTACGACCTCCGGTGTTACTATTGGTGGAGTCGAATGAAGGTAGAAATCGAAGAATTCGTGTCTAAGTGCGTGGTGTGCCAACAAGTGAAAGCAGAGCATCAGAAACCAGCAGGGATGCTTTAACCTTTACCCATTGGGGAGTGGAAATGGGAGCACATATCTATGGATTTCATCACGGGAATTCCGAAGACACGCAACGAGCATGACATGGTATGGGTAGTCGTGGATCACTTAACCAAATCAGCACACTTTATAGCTTCGAAGACTACGATGAACACCGACGACTTGGTGAGACTATACGTGAGAGAGATCATCCGTCTACATGGAGTACCTGTCACCATAGTATCAGATTGAGGTTCACAATTCACCTCAAGATTCTGGAGGAATCTACACAAGGCATTGGGTACACAGCTCAACTTCAGCATCGCTTTTCATCCTCAAACTGAAGGCTAGACTGAAAGAGTGAATCAGGTACTAGAAGATCTCTTGAGATCGTGTATTCTAGATTTCAAGGGCAGTTGGGAGGACCATCTAGCACTCGTCGAGTTCTCCTACAATAACAGTTGTCAAGCGAGCATAGGGATGGCACCATTCGAAGCTCTGTATGGAAGACCTTGCCGATCACCTTTGTGCTGGAATGAAGACAGTGCTCTTGTGCCGTTGGGACCAGAGTTAATGACCGAGACAATCGCAAAGATCAAGCTAATCAGAGATCGATTACTTACAACTCAACATCGGCAAAAGAAGTATGCAGATGTGAGGAGGAGGAAATTAGAGTTCATGGTGGGAGACTAGGTATTCCTCAAAGTCTCACTGACTAAGAGGGTATTCAGATCCGGTAAAAGAGGCCAGTTGACGCCAAGATACATTGGACCTTTCAAAAATTCTGAGTAAATTAGACAAGTAGCCTATAGAGTGAGACTACCGTCCTCTATGGACTTAGTGCACGATGTCTTCCATGTTTCTATGTTGAGAAAGTACCATCCAGACCCAGCATTAGTAATCAATTGGCAAACCGTGACCATCAGAGAAAATGCCACCTACGAAGAGTAACCTGTGGAAATCTTAGATTGGAAGGAGCAAGTATTGCGGAACAACGTCATTGCCAAGGTGAAAGTATTGTGGAACAATCACGAAACGTCATAAGCGACTTGAGAACTTGAAGACGAGATGTAGGCTAGGTACCCACAACTCTTCACATAAGGTTAGTAAAATTTCGAGGACGAAATTCTCTTAAGGGGGAAGGCTGTAATAGCCTGAACCAATTAAGAGGTAATTAATTATATTTAAAACCTTAATATGAGCTTATCTAACCATTCGATTGATAATCGGAGTTGAACCGACCATATGATCTACTATGATGTGAATTGCTAGAACCTCATGCTTTGCACTATAGACAAACCATTGTGTTGAATAAAAATTTATTTTTAAATGTATTAGTTGGGTGATGACGTGTATGGTAGGGATGAGAGTAGTATAAATGGAGGGTCTAGATTTAGTAGTTGGAAAGGAAGGGTTAGGATTGGGTAGTTCGGATTGAAGGGTAGAGATGTTGACATGTGTCTTGGAGTGGGTTGAAGGAGAGAGGAAAGAGAGAAAGGGGTCATTTGTCTCTTGAGAAAAGAAGAAACGTTGGAGAGAAAAAAGGGTTGAAAAAGGAAGGATTCAAAGAGTATTTACTGATTTTGCTTGAAGAGAAAGTTGTAAGTCATAATTTCAAGAATATAACTAGTTGAATCTTGATTTCTCTATTATTTTACTTCCATTTTGATTTTAATTTCATAATGTGTAGTGTTTGTGATGGTTAATTCTTTTTAGAATGCTTTAAATACTCTTTTCATGTTCTTGAATGTATGATACCAAGTAAAAAACAACAAAGGTTCGAAATTCCCCTCAGTTTTGTCCAGTTCGCGACATTCAACAGCCAAATCGGCACGCCGAACGGTCACCGAACATGAATTCTGGGCCAAGGGCGGAGATTTTGGTGTGCTGAAACGTCACCCAAGGTTGATTGTCAACCGAAAAGACGGCCGAAATGACTTCGCGGAGTCGAGATCTACTTCGGTGCGCCGACATGGTCGCCGAAATTGGAAGTCCTGGAATTGTCGCTAAATCTCAGAGTAGTCCGCCAAGGAGGTCGCCGAGATGTGCTTCGGTGCGCCGAAGGGGATACTGAAGTGGTCGCTGAAGAAGCAGGTCTTGGAATTGTTGTCGAATCTCAGGTGAGTTCCCCGAGAAGGTCGCCAAAAGGGGTTTCAGTGCATCGAAGTCTACACCGAAGACTACACCGAACCTGTAGATTGGATTAATCTATTTTTAATAATAGTAGTATACCTGTGTAGTGTAGAAATGATGAATACCTTGCCTACATATTATATGTTGTATGACTTGTGCTAAACTTGTGTGTGTCATGGAGATGTAGATTGTATGAAATGTTTTGTTGGATTATAGTGTGTTCCAAGTTTATATACAGTAATATGAATGATAAAATCATATGCCATACTTGACGCACCCTGTACACTAAGTCATGCATAATTCATAATAGTTAGACACACTTGGTATGATAATAGTGTAATTCTTATCTTATGTAGACTAACTAAGCATTAAGTGATGATGTGAGTGACATAGATAGATGTATGTGTTAGTTTAGTTTATAATACACATTGTACACAAAATGTATGATTAGTTAGTGTGCACTATTTCACTTCACTACTTCACTGCACACCATAGACTCTAGACCCTAGATGGTCAACGAGAACAACCCTTTATTCTGAGACCTCACGGTTGGGTCTTGTGACTGGACATGAGTGTGGTGTGAATATCACATCTAGGGAGGGACTGGCTAGATTGAACTGAGGGTGTAGCTAACCCAATAGACTTGTTCTTAGCCCGAGGACTCTGGCCACGAACAAGAAATTATAAAAAAGGACCTTTGTATTTAGGTCACCTAGTCATGTTTTCCTGAGGGATTCACTGGTGGCTGCAAGTCTCGGTTTACGGATCACTGATCAAAAATAAGTGGGGGGATTGTGCCTCCTAGGTTGAAAATCCTTAGAACTACATGATATCTGTAGAATAGCCTATTTCCATGGACCGTATATACGGGGGATGCATTCAGGTTGTTGGGACACCCCGAAACAGAGGCTGGATCAGGAGGAAATAGATTAGATTGACTCTATCAGAGCTGCATTTGCACATCATATAGACTTGTTTGCTAGCTCACCTTGGTGAGGTTCTGTAATCTAGGTTGCGTTTCATGCATAATGAAATAACTTACCTCATGCATTGAACTGTTTGACTTCTCTTATGATTTAGAATTGAAAGAAATGTAAATGCAAAGAACTTTAGGACGGACTCATATATTCTTGAAATTATAGTACTTACAAGCTTATAGCTCATGCTTTTTAGCAATATATTTTTTAGGGTCCATAGTAGAGGACGTTATCGAGGAAGAACTTGTGAAATAAGGAGGAGACTTTGAAGAGGAAGATGAGTTCTACACTTACGAGTGACTCATTGTAATGCTTGTTCAAACTCTTATAGTATTTATTTTTGGTATGTTTTGTAGATACCAGTGTTGGTATCTAATTGTAAATTTGATTTGAAACCTAGAACTGTTTACTTTTAATTTCCACTGCACCTTGTGTAATTAAGTATTACATTTTCATTATGAATTTTTGAATGATAGTTTAAATTTTTAGTACTATAAATTGTTATTCAACTGCCACTCTCCTTACGAGGAAGTGAAGGTCGTAATCCAGACTCCTCTGAACCCTAATGTCACGACCCAAAATTAAGGTAATTCTCGTTGAACCCCTTAGGTTCGAACCGTGACTCTCACCCCAACCGGAATTGGGAGTGGTAACCAATATAGAGCCAAACCATAAGAATCAATGAAACTTTAAAAGAAATTATCATTAATGAAAATAATCGAAATCTAACTAAGTTATTACATCCAAAACACATAAAGAAATAGCAGCGGAAAAACAAAGGGAAATACTATCTATTCTCACGTTTAAATCAGATCCTAACCCTATACATAATACCTAATCTAAAAAGTAAAAATAAAGCCTATTACAGAATTCTAAGTATAAATCATTGAAAAACCATCATCTAGTCTAGCCACAAAAACCTCATCATGTTCTACATCTAAATTTCCTGAAATGGTTGCGCAAAGGCGTCAGCTACACTTAGCCCAGTAAGTAATAAATTAAACAGTATTTTAGATTGGAATAGGGTCAAAGCCACTTTCCAATGATACGACATAGGTTAAACAACAATAAATATAATAATCATATTAAAATATGCAAGTATATGTGTAGTACAATGTGATGCAAATCAGATTTAATGTATGCAATGCATGCTCATGCAACAGATAATATGATTACCACATGTAATCCATGTCCATAAAGATGATATGCAGTTAATGCATGTTGTTTGGCATTCGATTAGTGTATGTTCCACATCCGACCTTAACTGTACTAGTCGAGATGTCTCACCCATAACACATCCCCCTATATTTGGTTGGACTAGTAGACTATTCTATGTGTACATCATAGTTTCTAGGAGCTGCGATCTAGAGGTCACAATCGCCTCGATTATTTTCGATCATAGGGAAGAATCCCAAGATATCACACAGATTAACCTCAGTGAGTTACATTGACCGACCTAATAACAAAATTCACTCACTAATTGGTATATTGGGAATGCCACCCAGAACATATCCTTCACCTTAAACAGATTTAGTCTATTGGGATGTACAGTCCCTGAACACATTAATAAAATATGAATAGTCCACCCAGGACTTCCTCACCAATATGATAACACTCATTATGTCCATAATATTCAACACATGAATTTATGGG
>JAUPMG010051625.1:0-13864 GCA_031762675.1 Pachysandra terminalis | reverse complement strand
GTCATTATGAGACTGTTATTATTCACCCAAGGTGAGAGGTATGGGACTCAATATACTTGTGGTAAGATGAAAGGATTGGACTATGCCATATATTGGGGACTCCAAATCCGAATCATAAAAGTCAACCTTTTGGTATTTAGATTATTCAATTTTCTACTGAGGTTTAGATCCTATTTTGGACACCTTGGATTTTTGCATTACCCTACCGAAAATAAGTGGGGGAATTGTGCCCTCTTAGTCGAAACCCCTTAAAACTATGATGCGCATATAGAATATCTTGCATTGAGAGTGGTCGTGTATACGGGGGAATGGTTCGAGAAGACATTCTTGCTCAATGTTTGATTGGTTAGTATGGGGATTTGAGCCATTTGAATACAAGACTTCATGCATATTACATTATCATGTGTTTGTTGATACTATTGATGTTATATGGTGTATGATTCACTAGATATGATTATCATATAGACTTAGGCATATAGCATAATAAAATGACCATGTGATATCCTTATGATACAAACTAAGATGAGATTTGGTGAGAGAACATATTGCTGTTATTTTTCATCTTTATTCATTATTTAGATATCATTATATATTTCAGATCATCATTATTATATATTATATTGTGTAGTAGCATTGGGTGTTGAGTAAATACCTTGTTTTAAAGGTCTACTCACACGAGCTTTGGCTTACGGATATTATGTTGTTGGGTTTTCGGGTTATTAAGGGAAAATAGATCACTAAAGAGAGCTAGGAATGGGAATTCAAATATAGAATTATAGAAGATAAATTGATATAGATTAGTTAGATTAAATTTCCAGATTGTGTAAAGTAAAGACATTATAATTAATAAGATTATATTTTATTAGAACTGTGTATTTAACTTCTGCTTATGATCTTATATTGCTTGCCACTCCTATAGCAATATGGGCTGAGAGTTGCAATCCAAGACCCTGTTATGGATCCACAGATCTAAACTGGTTTGGGTTGTGATAGTGGTGACTCAATTGAATGCAAGAGAGGTGTACTACAAAGGGTAGGTAGGGGTTCTATCTTAGGTCTCCATGGAGGGGATGGGGTGTAACACACGGATTCAAGCAAAGAGCGTACCTCCTCAATGGAGGCATCAATGTCAGAATTCTTGGTGTTAAAGTGACAAAGTGTGGCCTCCAATGGATCCTTAGGTATGATAGAGGGAGGTGCTTCTTCAACTAATTCGGCAATGGTATCAATAGCAAAGCACTCAAGCTCATTTTCCGCACAAGGTTGACTCGAAATATTGAAAGTATTTAGTCGAACCTTCATGTTCTCAAAAGAGACATTCATCACCCCAATCCTACAATTAATGGATGCATTGGACGTAACCAAGAAAAGGAGATCAAGAATTACGGGAATTTGGTGCCTAGGATTAAGGGTGGATTCCATGTCTAGGACTAAGAAGTCCACGGGAAAGTAAAATTTTTCCACCTTAATTAAAACATCCTCAATGACCTCACGTGGTACTCTGACGGACCTATCCGCAAGTTGAAGAGTAACCATGGTGGGCTGCAATTCCCCCCAAACTTAGCTTCTCATACAATGAGTATGGAAAAATATTTATACTCGCCCCTAAGTCAAGGAGTGCCCTATCGATGAAATGGTCACCAATAATGCATGAAATGGTAGGTGAACCAGAATCCTTGAATTTGGGAGGGGTGTGCTTCAAGATTGATCTCACGTGCTCGGTTAAGAAGACCTTTGTGAGATGTGTCCTAGACTTTCTCTTTTGGGTACACAGGCCTTTCAAGAACTTGGCATAAGCTGGGATTTGTTGAATTGCATCCAATAAGGGAAGATTGATCTTCACTTACTTAAAAGTGTCAATCATTTCCTCAACCTTGGTTTTCTTATCAACGGGACTTGTGCTTTGAAGTGCTTGTGAAAATGTTGCCCTTGGCAAGTGAGATGTCACAGGAATGGGCCCATTAAGTGTGGTTCTGAGAGGTGTGGACTTCTCACTGGGACTCTCACTCACTTCAACTATCTCTTTCCTTGGTTCTTCTACAACCCCCTTGTCTTTGTTTTCATTACCCCTACATTTTTATTTATGGTTTTCCCACTCCTAAGGGTTGTTATGCTTGAACCTGAGCAGAATTGGGATCAACATCCTCAACTCCATATTGGCCTCTAGGGTTGGCCACAGGTTGGCTCGGAAGCCTCCCTTCATCTCTCCTACCAAGAGTGGTAGCTATTTGACCAATTTGGGTCTCAAGTTTTGAGATGGATTGAGTGTGTGAGTGTAGCATTTGCTCATGTGATTTATTAATAGCCTCTTGATTTTGGATAAAGTTTGTTAACTTGGTATCTTGTACTTAAAGGTATGACAAAACTTTATCCTCAAATGTGGAGACCCTGTGTGGTGGTGCTTGGGGTGCAAAAGATTGTTGTGGCCTAAAATTGGAAGTATTTTGGAAATTAGGCTATGGTGCTTAAGCATTTGTCTATCCCGAACCTTTTGTCCAAGAAAAATTGGGATGATTCCGCCATCCCGGATTGTAAGTGTTGGAATAAGGGTTATTCACAAGAAGGGGAAACAATTGAGCCATGTTAAGTTTCTCTTGGAAAAGGTCAGGATACAAAGGAGCAGCGATGCAATCACCAATGGAATGAGCAACACTCAAACATATGACATATGCCTCATGAGGTACACTTGTAGGTGAGGGAGATGGTGACGCTTGACCTATTTGCAAGAGATTATGAATTGTCTTAGTCAATGCATCTACCTTCTCCTCCAAATGAGAGGTATGATTAACCTCATAAATGCCACCTCTTTAGGAGCATTGGGGGGTGTTCCATGCCTACAAGATGTGTGCAGTGAAAATGGATGGCAGTGACATTAGGAAGTCTAATGCATGATGATGAAGTGAAAGTGGTTGGGGTATAGTGATCCCCAAGGGTTTTTGGTACTTCCTCTTCTCCGGCCATTGTTGTAGTGAGTGGGTCTACAGTGGGA
The DNA here is from genome assembly GCA_031762675.1 of Pachysandra terminalis. Taxonomy (NCBI): domain Eukaryota; kingdom Viridiplantae; phylum Streptophyta; class Magnoliopsida; order Buxales; family Buxaceae; genus Pachysandra; species Pachysandra terminalis. The sequence goes on along the minus strand of JAUPMG010051625.1, from coordinate 10,875 downwards.
AGTGCTGGAGTGTGTGTAAAGTCAAGGAATCTCAATGTGGGGTGTAGTGAACGACGCCCGTGCATCCAAAAACCAAACCACACAGTACTCAAACCAACTTAAACCCAACTACAACAATTACAAAGTAAGAGTACTTACCTCTTGTAGCGTGCTTCAATCGTTCCTTAAGACAAACTTGAGTCGCTAATTAAAAGAAACCTACAATTACTTAAAAGAAATAAAAATTAAGACAAAATAAAAAAGAATGAAATAAAATAAAAAATAAATAAGACTAAGCTAGGAACTAATTTGGATGTCAAATTTCTTAATATAAGAAACTGTACAAACAAGTGCGAAAAACTTGATGTTTCAAAATGAGAACACCTCGCAAGTGCACGAGTTCGGTTGTAGCTCGGCACGTACAAGGGTATCGTACCCAAGGGATTGAGATGGTTGACTTAATTAAACTACTTAACCTCTAATTAGTTCAAAAAAGGATTTGTGATTCTTTAAAACTAAGAATTAAATGAATAATGAAAACTAAATGAAAGTGATTAAAAGTGAGAAGTTGTTTTGATAGGGAAAGTATAGGGATTCAAATCCACTACTAACCTCCTAACTAAGGGAAATCAATTTAACCTAGGGAGTCTGATAAGGCTGTACACTTGATTGGGTTTTGACTACAAGTCTCACCAATCACAAGAATGACAACGGAGATTAACTCCTAGCATAACCCATCTTCGATTGGTACAAAGTGTATACACTAAACTAGGGTTGTAAAACAACTTGTCTTCTCTAGGCATGGATTATCTAAACATTAATTTCACATTCCAATAAAAACGATTGCAGAATAATCACCAACAAGACTACAAGAATTGAAAGTGTTTGAATATTAAATTCTAGGAAAATATATCCTAATGAAAGAAATATATTCTCAAAGAAATTAACTAAATTAATAGAACCAATTGTTAAGAACAATTCTCTAGACTATACAATCCATACAAACAATATTAAAAACTCTAAATTAAATTAATAAAATCCCAAAGTTGCTTGGCTAGGGTTTCATTGAAACCCTAGAATGGTGTTTAGTTGCTCATGGATGTCGAAGCAAAAACTTCTCTGCCATTCTTCTTCCTTCTTCTCCAGTTCACGCTCTGCTCCAATCTTATTCTCCAATCTAAAACTGCTCCAAAACAAAAACTGTTCTTCACGCCAACACTGTCGAACCCTTTAAGCTCACGATCTGCTCCTCACTTTCCAAATCTAGTTTGGTTTCTTTTCTTATTCAATTCGGTCCCTTCCTTCCCCAATTCGGTCTCTCTTTTACTCCCTAAGCAACCCAATTCATTCCTTCCAATTCCCTATTCGGCCTCTTCTGTTTTACTCCCTAACCAATCCGATTTATTCTTTTTTTATTCTTTCACTAGCCAATTCGGTGCTAACCAAAACTCTCTTTCCAATTTGGCCTCTTTCTTCTTTTCTCTTTCACTTTGACCTTTACTAATTCGGTCCTTTTCTTTTCTTCCACTTTGGTGTTGTTTTTCTCAATTTGGCCCTCTAGCCAATTTAGTTTCCCAGCTTGCCCAATTCTTTTATTCTTTCAAAACTCTCACCCTCCGCTTCTTTCTAATTCCTTCTTTCGCCCAAATGTCCAAAATAATTCATCTTTTCCCCAAAACGAATCAAACCTTTGAAAATGAATTGGGTTGAACCGGGTTTGGTCGGCGGGTTTGGTCTGTGGGTCTGTTCTTCTTATTTTTCTGATTTTGGTCTTTTTAAGGTTGATCTGACCCGTCCTTAATCTGAATTTTCTCGAACACACCCAAACCTGCACAATTATGAAACATGCATTAATTAATTCATTTAAACACCACTCAAAGACTAATAATCATGAATAATAAGCTTAATAGTGTTGCGCACTGATCAGTAACTGTCGAGCCCTAAATCCGAGATATAGGATCTCGAGGATTCAATGGAACAAACCTTCGAATCCATCACATGGATACGGGTAACCATCCATACAATCAACCCAATCCTGGTTGAATCAGAGTCAAAACAATAATTGAACTGCGAAAGTCTCTCATAATTAAAACCAAACTATAGCCCAATTAAAAGTATATTGCGCTAACAACCCATAATAAAGTAAACTGAAATAATCCATTACATGTTCTGCCCACACAGGGTCAAACCAATGTAACAAAAACAAAAAAAAGTAAATCAATAGTCTCAAACATAAATTCATCTCTTCTCCAGTAGCCAGCCAAGGTCAGACAATCCGATCACCTGTAGAGATAAGGATCAGCCGAACCCTAGTAGAGAAATCTAAGGAGACTACAATATCTAGTTTTATGCATGCATAACAATACAGTTAATTCATGCATTACAACCATCATGTAATAACACAGTAGAATGTATATTAAACATGTCATCATACAATATTTCACATATTAGTATGCATATTACATCATCATATGAAATCACAATTCACATGGATGCCAGGCAAGATCATATTACAACAAGTCAATGATTCACCATTCTCATAGTCTCACTATGTTAACACGACCTACATGATCCTGTCATGTTCAACCAGATTCCACATGGATCTACCATGTTCCAAACAACTTACATACATGTAATCACATAGTCCCACCATGTGACACAAAACAAGGATTATAGCAAACACACAGTCACACTATGTTCCACAGTAATATCCACATGGTTCCACCATGCTACGGCCAACACACAAAACAATCACTACATTGTTCCACCATGTTACAACCAAGTAACCACATCATAATATCATATATAGTACACATAGTGAGACTATGTGTACAAACAAACACCACATGGTTCCATCATGTCACAACCATCACTTTTTCAGGGACTTTCACCCATAGTGAAGTACACCCATAATCAATAACAATATCCACACAACATTCCTTTAGGGACTTTCACCCACGGTGAAGTACACCCGTAATCAATTTCAATCACAACCAATTCCAACACATAATAAATACCACATGGTCTCACCATGCTACGGCCAACATACCTTTAGGGACTTTCACCCACGCTGAAGTTCACCTGTAACCAATAACAATATCCAATCCACATTCCCTTGGGGACTTTCACCCACGGTGGAAGTTCACTCGTAACCAAAAACAATATCTAATCCACATTCCTTTAGGGACTTTCACCCACGGTGGAAGTACACCCCGTATCCAATCACAATCACAATCAACATTCCTTTAGGAACTTTCACCCACGGTGGAAGTACACTCGTAACCAATCACAATCACAATCACAATCAACACATACAAGTTACCCATGATAATGCATTTCAATCAATCAATCATCACGTGCAATGCAATGCAAGTATATGATGCAGTTATGAGATGAGATGAAGTGCAATGCAATGCAGGTATGACCAGGCCTAGCCCAATCATATGCTCAATCCAACTCACAACCATATGACCCATTCTTTTAGGGGCTTGCACCAACGGTAGAACACACCTTATCATTAACCTGTTCTTTTAGGGACTTGCACCCATGAAAGAACACACCTTTTGCGACCATCACATTTTAGGGGCTTGCACCCACGGATGGATACACCTTATGCTACCATCACATTTTAGAGGCTTGCATCCACGGCTGGAAACACCTTATGCAATCAAACCTTCCTTTAGGGACTTTCACCCACGGTGGAATACACCCTTACCAAACCTTCCTTTAGGGACTTTCACCCACGATGGAATACACCCTTACCAAACCTTTCCTTTTGGGGACTTTCACCTACGGTGGAAGTTCACCCATCCAGATCACAATTCAAGTTGTAATCATCAATCACAGACTACGTTCACGAACATGGATACTCAATGTATCCTTAATCAACACACAAGATTTCATCAAATCAACACAGGGAAAACATAAGTCAATCCATTGGATGCTAAAAGCACCATTCAGCTGATCAAATCCTAAGTGACCATTTCTAATCATAACAATCCTATTTTGAGGTACTATGATCATATCCGGAACCTTTAAATTAATATCAACTCTTATCTCATCCGAATCAGTCCAATAATCCTGAATTTTGACCTTCTCCTACACTTTTCAAAATTTGACCAATTCTAGATCTTTTACACACTAACCAACTATACAGGCATGTGTACAACCCACAAGGTAACAATTCCCTAAAATTTGACCTCAATTGGTCCTCGGCAGCACCTCAGTAGCTGCCGACACTCCTATCGAAATTCTCGATAGCACTGCTACTTAGCCTCGGTAGACAGTCCAGAGAACCTACTGATTTTTAGGTTTTCGGTAGGTGTTTGGTAGCTGCCGACACTCCTGTTGAACATAGAAATTCAGTAATTTTCTGTGTTTTCACATAGGTTTCGTGCCTGTACTCAAAATACTTAATTTCTAAAGTTTTAACAATCATAATTAAATTTCTAAAAACTATTCATATGATCCGAACATCAAACACATAACAATTTATTTATTCTATAGATCTAAAAAAGTAAATCATGAATAAATCATACTAAATCTAAGAATTTACACATGATTTATACGAACACAAGGAATACCAAAATTCACAAAAATTTAGATCTAGCATGTTAATAATCACAAAAACAATTGGCATTCATTCTAGTTTCACTAGATCTCTAGTCTAAGCATGCTTTACATTCAAGATCATGCATCAAACAATACATATAGCATTCAAATCATTCATAAACATAGTTACCGTAGAAATGCAGGAAATCCCTACCTTGTTTTCCGTAGATCTGAGTTAGGTAGATTTTCAGCAACAAGGATCACCTGATTGTACTTTTCATACTTCTCCTTCTTCCAAAACCAGATTTCTTCACAGTTTTTCCTCTCTTTCGTTTGATCACAACAAACACAACAATTTTCTCTCTCCTAGAACAATACGTGAGTTAGTGGGAGAACCCATTATCTTCCTCTCTCTAATTCAAATTAGGTAGTAAAGGTCTATTGTGCCTTTACCTGTCCAATGGGACTATACAGCCAGCCCACATGCCTAAATCAGTCCTGTTGTGTTGGGTCTAAGCCCATTACACCTAATTCACATAAATAACACAATTAAATACCAATTTAACATATTTACATAATGGTTCAATCCAACCCCCTTTAATATCAATTAAATCCTAAGGTTTAAAATAGGATTAACTACCATTTAATTATGAAATTAAATGGTATAGTCAGGGTCACTACAGTAACAACCCTAAATTTATAAATTAATAAATCAATAATTAAATAAACATAAAAACCATAATACAATAGGCAGATTTTGAAATCCTAATAAGTGACTAAAACTGGACTAGTCAACAGATTTGACTTGGTTAACAATATTGACTTGATGACTAGGCATGGACTGTAAAATAGAAACCATATCAAATAGGTAAGAGAAATCAATTAGTAAGTTAAAGGGATTGTTTAAGACCCAAGAAAACTAACACATCTAATAAGAAACCTCTAGAAGCTTTGCAAAATCATTACTAACTTAGAATTTGTTTTCCTAAGAGAGAATAGAAACCGAAATCTGCCCAAAATAGCAGTTCCTAATTACACAACCTTGGCTCTACAATTCTATAAAAGGAGATGTACCTAAGTGAATTAAAACACAAGAAACCCACCCAATTTCATGAAGAAAACTTAGAGGAGGAGAACTCCAGAAACTCCCAAGAAAGAAGAAGAAGCAATCCTACAGCAAAAGGTGGGTTTTCCTTCAAAGTCTTGTCTATTTACTTCTATTTTGATGCTATGACTATGGGGGAAGTACTTGTTGATTTTGCTAACCCTATCCCCATGCTCTTAATAGTAAAACCTAGAAATATTACTATCTAATCTTCTGTAACATGCATGCTCATGCGAACTAAGCAAAACCCAGAAATCCTTAACTTGGAACCCGGGAAACAAAGAGATCCTTGTGTAGACCAAACCCTGAGAACCAATACCTATTTTCAAAGCTTCCTTAGATGGTAAGTGAGCTTTGGGAAAATTTCCAATTAAAACCTGAGCAGGTTGTGATTCGGCAGCCTACTCGGCATGTCGAGTACCCTACCGAGACCTACAATCAAAAATACAGCTCCATGGAATTGCTACCAACCCTAATTCGGAATATCGAATGACTCTACTGTGCCTTCTTTTGGAAAGTAAGATAAAACCCAATTTGACCTAATGGGACCTTCCTAGACCAAATCCCAAAGTTTTCCAAATTTTGGCACACTTTTGGAATTCTCGGCATATCGAAACCCTGCCGAGCACCTTACCGAAAACCCAATGTGACCCCTTTGGAGACTTTTGATCTTGGACACCTGTAAAACACCCAAACTAGAAGATTGGTTATGTTTCCAAGCACTGGGGATGTACCAATAACAACTTGACCTTCCATACCTAAGATTTAGACTTTAGGGAATTAGCCTAGTAGTATGGGATTTTGAGTTAATTAGGGAACCAATCCCCAAAACTATCTAAGACTCTTATTTCCTCATTATATGCATGCTTAGATGTATACTTGATGTGTAAACTTGATAGTGTAATGTTGTGAGCATATAAGTAGTATACCAATTGTCCTTATTAGTAGAATTGCTTAAGATATCATTGAATGCTTACTTAATAATGTTGGTTGCATGTTCTATCACTTGTATTAGGCTTATTTAAGTATCCTTATCAATTATATGTAATTATGTTATGAAATATCTATATAGCTTAGAATCATGGGATTGTGCTCATGTGTTTGCAGATTTAAATATATGCCAATGAATTATTCTGTGTGCATTGCATTAATTAAAGGACCTGAATTTATGAGTTGCATATGGACTACCTTGTTGAGATGGCCTTGTCTAGCACCATATGGTATACCCATGGGTTTAGACCAACACAAGAGACTATTTGACTTATTTAAACCATTGTTATCCTATGAATGGACTATGCTTGTTTTCACCCAAGGTGAGGGATAAGCCTTCTATGAGGGTCCCAAGAGACATGTGGTAAGATGATAGGTGAGGAAAAGTTCACTAAGGTGATGCCTAATAGATGAATCATGACACCCTTTTGTTGGTTGTTAAATATGTATGATTCCCTGAGGAGATTTCACATTGATGATGCCTTGGATATTCCCTTGTTCAAAAACAAGTGGGGGAATTGTGCCCTCTAGGTTGAAATCCCTTAGAACTATGTTGCGCACATAGAACATCTTATCTTTGAGAGTGGCCCTGTATGGGCGGATGGTTCGTTAAGACAACTTGCTCAAGGAAGGATTGGTCTCGTGGGAACTTACTATATTTGCATACTTAAACAACACACTTGCATTATCATATTCTTTGTTGATATTATTTTGAGTATCTTGTGTATGATACACTTGATCTAATTTGCAAATAGAATTAGGCACTTGAACTCTTAATTTTGACCTTTGATTCATATACCAAGGTGAGGATTGAGAAAGAAAAATTTATTGTCTGATTTTTGTTCATATTCGTCTTTAATCATTTACATTACAGAATTTACTATCAACACTTATATGATTTAGTATGTTTCTCATAACATTGGGATATGAATAAATACCTTGCTTTGAAGGACTACTCATTCGGGCTTCCCACTTATGTTTGTTGATTTATATTTTTCAAGATTGAAGGCTAGCACTTAAAGGGAGAGCTTTGGAAAAAGGATTAGAGAAATAAAGATTTAGATGATATGGCTAATGTATTGGAAGTAGAGATTTCATTCAAGTTTATGTAAAGGACCAGATCTGTAATTTTTACTTAAATATTTATTAACACTACTGAATTTACTTCTTCTTATGTTTTGAATATTACTTTCCACGCCCATAGGGATCTGAGGTGAGAGTTACAGCTTAAATTTGGAGACACCTTTGAGATTTCCAGGTTTAGTTCGTGACAAAAGTGGTATCAAAGCCTAAGTTCTAATAAAACTTAAGTAAAAAAAAAAAGGAATTAGGAATTTCATAGGTCTTAAGGCTAAGAATAAAAGTTAAGAAGGCTTAATCATAGGATAAAAACCTATAGGAGGGTAAGGAAGTAGATAGGTGTAGGATGTGTGATTGTGAGGTATGATGATTGTTGTTTTATCAATCCTTACAAGTGATTCCGGATGAATAATTGGGAATAGGAGTACTACTATTTCTGAAGGTTTGAAGGCTGAAACTACTAGGATGAAGTCTTTGCTAAGTATACTGGATTATCATGTTATTAAAGGATGTGATAATCGAAGGTTTATGATTTGCAGATTGATATTCTCCAAAAAGTACTAAGAACCCTACTACTAACTAATTTTCAGAAATTTTGAAGTCAATGTAGTTGCAAATGCATTGAACTAAGTGTAGTGACCCTAAACTATAAATAGTACATATTAAATTAAATTGAGATTAATTAAATAAGCTAATTGGACCATAGGTTAATAATTTACGCATAAGTATTCTATCTGGGGTCATTATGTAATTAGACTAAATCTTATAAGAGGCTGGTGTAATTTATGATCTAGATTTCTATTTCAAACGAAATGGCAACGTGGGTGTCATGGGCTTGGTCATGTGAGAAAAGGAAGGGGAGGTTACCATAATCTTCTCCCTCACCTTCCATCTCATAAGACACAATTTTTGGGAAGGATTCCTATAGAGACTAAAGGGTAGAAACCCTAGCCGTCACTTGCTTAGAGAGAGAAAGCAGAGAAGAAGAGAGAAAAGAAGAGGAAGAATAAGGGAGACTCTGGATTACCAGATCAGATCTAGTTAGCCTAATCCAAGTAAGTTCCTTACTTTGTATAGCTTTCATGGAATAACATGTTCGTTTTCTGTTTGAATTGTTCATATATATATGATTTGTAAGCATGATGAATGAACTAAGTTTAATGATTTATATTCTAATGTGTTATGTTTTATTTGATTTTGATTGATATGGTACTACCCATGTTCTGATATGAATCTTGATTGGATTATTAAAGATTGAATGACTAATGAACACTATATGATTGTAGAAATTTCAGTTGAATGATGTATGTTATGTTTTCGTGCATGCAAATCTTGTTGTTAGTTGCATTTTGTATTTTATATATGGTTTGCTGGAGTTGGTTTTCAATTAAAATCATAGGGAAACCCAGAAATCCTCAGATCGCGATATGGTCAGTAGGTGCCGGTCCACCGGTGAGTCTACTGACAGAAATCACATTTTAAAGTAATTTGGACCTTCGGTGGGCACCGGTAGCTTCACCGGCGCACTGTGTGTACAGTAGATGAACCGTCGGTAGGCACCGGTTGACTGGTGAGCCTACCGACAGAGTCTTGAATTGTGAGTAAAAGACCCCACTGGCGGGTACCGGTCCACTAGTGACCCTGCCAATGAGGCCAGTCTAGGGGTACAGGTGTTGGACTTGATTCGATTTTTTTGGTGAATGATGTGGGGCTTATGCCATTGGTTGGAAATTGGTTTTCGGAGTCAAGTTTGACCAGAAGGCTCTAGCCTACCTGCGGAGAGTCAACTTGATACTAGATGATACAATGTGACCATCATTCTACCTTAGAATTGATATATTGGGGATCGCAATCCATTTGAATTGTTAGTTGGTTTATGATTACTATTCTATTTGAGAACATGATAGGAAACTTATGATGGTTCACAATCGGATTATCCGCATGTATGGGCGCATGGATAGTTTCTGATGGGAACTATCATGGGGATCCTAAGTTGATAGACCTATACTAATTATGGTATTTATGTTGTTATTACTTATGGAAAGGATTCCTGTGATGGCATCGGCGGATTGTTCGTGTGTATGGGTGCACGGACAGCTTCCGAAGGTTGTTATCGCCAAAAATCCTACTGTTACCTTGAAAGGGTATTTGTGATGATGTTCCAAGGATTATTCGTGTGTATGGGTGCACGGGTAGCTTCTGAAGAATCTTATCACCGGTAATCCTACTGGTTTGTTTGATGGTTTGTCCGGCCAACCAGGCAGCAACAGAGTGGAAATATGGGTTCCTTGTTAGGGGTAACCATCCTTGGGTATTAATTCCCTGAAAGGTTAGGGGTAACTGTCCTTGGGTATTAATTACCTAAAAGGTTGGGGCGACATCCCTTGGGAGTAAATTCCTAAAAATGTTAGAAATAGCTACAAGAATTGAGCCCAGTAGGTTGAAAGTCCTACAATACCACGTTGTACACATGGGAGTTGAGGTTGAGATTGTGATCATGATTATGATGTGATTGGCATATGCTAGCAGCACCAAATACGTGATATTTGGCACTGGCTGATCACCGGCTAGGAACTCACATTAGACTTGTACTCATAGCTTGCCACACCCCAAATTCGAGATATAGGATCTCGAGGATTTGCGAGGAATAACTTTCGGATCCACCACGTGGACGCGGATAACCAATCCCCATACATAACCATAGTCTTGGTTATTCAGAGTCTAAACCATAATCAGCGAAAGTCTGTATAAATCAAAACCATAATCTCATCCATACCAACTAAATTAGAATTATCCAAAATAAATCCAACTAAGTTATTACAAGTTCATTCCCTTGTGGGGTCAAAACAAAGTTTATAAGAACCAAGTATCATCCATCAATTCTATCAAGTATCTGAAACAAAAGGAAATCTCCTCTCCATACTAGCAGGTCAAACAAACTGATTACCTGCTTCAACAAAAAGGGTCAGCCGAAGCTTCGTAGAGAAATCCAATGAAGTTACAATAATAATATTCATGCGTACATAACAACACGGTTAATTCATGCAAGTTCATTCAACAAGTAATATCACAGTCAAATGTATTAGCATGATTATCATCATACTAAATCTCACATATTTAATAAATATATAACAATTAACATGATAATCTCATTTCACTCTGAGAACCAA
>JAUPMG010051615.1:0-13864 GCA_031762675.1 Pachysandra terminalis | reverse complement strand
TAATTTAGATGAGGAAATTAATGATATTGGAGAGCAAGATGAATACCTTTATTATGAACATGCTGGAACTAGTCAAAGCGTCGAGTGATTTTTACGTGACGTTTTGCTACTGGATTTACCATTTTATTTCATTGATTAGATATTATGTATAGGATTAGGGATTTTGATTTTTACTTGAAATAGGACATTAGTATTTTCTTTTCCGCAGCGTATTTTATTCATCGTTATGGATGTAATAGATAGATTATCTTTTACTTATTTTTCAGTAAACTAGATTCTTTTGAAGTTTATCAAATTTCTGTAAATTTTGGTTCGTTATTGATTGCCACCCCCGATTCCAATTGGGGTGAAAGTTGCGGTTCGATCATAAGGGTTCTTACGAGAATTTCCTTAAGTTTGTGTCGTGACACATATCTTTTTAACCCAGCCTCTTCAACTTTGTTCGAGCAACACTGTAGGAACAATTGTTGTACTACGATTTAGGCATGTGTGTAGATATACTTTCCCTACCCTTTTTCTTATCTAGCGGACACCCAGACCTATCCTTGCCATGTGTATTGTCTTGCTCAAAAAGGCACCTATATTCTTTGATGACTCCATTGGGAAGGTAGATTGCTTGAATCGTGTTTTTGAGAGTTCTATCTTTTTATCTCTGCAAAATGGTGAAACCGCCAACGCTATATTCACTCTAACTCTACGGCTTATAATGAACTGCATGCGCTGAATCCACATATCGTAGAGTGATAGGATGCTATAACGTCATAGTCACACCATTCGATGGAACAAACTATTTGTTATGCAAATCCCATGGTGGAGCTAGCCCAACTCATGGTGACCTTCTATGAGCTGAATGATCGCATCTCAACGACACTCGAAAATATTAATACCATAAAGCAAGTGTCGCCATAGGTGATGCCAACAGAGGTTCCAAGGGACTGCCACGCCAGGGGGCTAAGCATACCGTGACCATATATCGTCCCAAACCATCAAGTATGCTACTCTAATGGACGTGAATACCTTGTTAAGGTGAGAGATGGAACCTTTTGAAGACAATGACACTGACTGTGGCTACCGTCCTCCCTATCCCACTGATGTATTTTCAAAGTCATATCACAAGGACTATATACCACCGAAGCTCATCAGATAGAGCGACAAGTAGGGACGTCAACTTGCACAGGCCGGCCCATGGCCCGTTCAGCCCTAAGTTACTATTATGTGGGTTGGCTTACTTATTTAGTGCTTGGGCTTGGTTTTAAGCCCGTACTATATTTTGGGTTGGGCTATTTCTTAACCTAACCAGATAAAGCTCAAACCTATCACATATATACATTAAATAAAAATATTGATTTTATACTTTATACCACTACTCGTTTTGGCAATAGACCTTTCAACTTTCAACTTCTTCCTTTTTGATTCATTATTGATGTTTTGTAAGTTTGCTTTAGGCATGCAAACCTCATAAACTATTAATATGGCCTTGGTTTATTACAAATACATGTTCATGAACCATGAGTGCTCCTTGAAGAGTTTTTAGTATTAACTTTGTTATAAATTATTTTTTAAAACAAAATTTATGAAATTCACTTGCAACATTTAGAAACAATTTATTTTATGGTTTTAAATGATAGGGTTGGCCCGAGCCCAACCCTCACCAACTAAAACATCATAGGTCCGGGCTTGGACTCCAAAGATAGGGCTGTGAGCAGACTTTGGATGGGCTAGGGCCTATCGTTTTCTCTATAGGATCGGGTAGGGATGGGTATGACCTGGCCCAAGCCCGGCCCATTGACACCCCTAACGATAAGTCCAGGAATGCTAAGGATCACGTTAGCTGGTTCATTGATTCTCTTGGCATATTCGCTATCACAAAGACTTACAACTTCAAGAGTTCTCCAAGTCGTTATCAGATAAAGCTTATACATGGTACTCTAATCTCCCTCCCAACACTATCAACTCATGGGAATAGATGGTGTGTACTTATTTCAAGAAGTTATTTCTAGTCAAAGAGAGGAATGCTCTTGTTTTTCTTAGTAAGGAGCAGCAAAAGCTGAGTGATGGGCTTGTCAACTTCCTCAAGTTTTTCCATACCTAGACCTTGGGTTGCCATGAGTTAATCAATGTAGAGCGCCTTGTAAAAACTGTGTATTAATGCTATGTTCCGCGACTATCGGGCTTATATCGAGAATCATCATGACATCCAGAACTTTACCAAGCTTCTAGAAGTTGTTCGACGCATGACGTCATCAGTGAAAGAAGTAGAAAAGCCAAGCAAAGAAGCTAAAGACGTGCCAAGAACAGTATTGACAACTCATCCTGTTGGAAAGAAGTGCTTTTGGGTGCATTCCCTTATCATTTAAAGAGGAACAAAAGTGGGGCCTCTACTTATTCCTAAGCATGGACTTTGCGACTGTATAGATCCTTGAGGTTATTCCTTCATCAAGCTTTTATTCCATTTTGCTTTGTTGAATGGGAAAATATTTGAATGAAAGAGATATTGGAAGATTTATTGTGTCATGAATAGGACAATAATCAAAATTATGAATGAGTTTAAGCAATTCCTGCCAAGACTTGCACAGAACACGATGCCCTTGGCATATCTTATGAAAAACGATGTACAATAGCAGTATGAGATAGCTTTCCGAAAATGAAGCGTATGTTGATTTCGTCACATAGCATGACAACACTAATTCCAGGCCGAGTATGTTTCTTTACTTATTAAGATTCAACATTGCTAGGAGTATAGGCATAAAACATCTCCAAATAAATATGAAAGTGGGCAAAGACTATTTGTACGAAGGAAGGCCACAGATTATGAGTCCCTACAATGGCCGTCCAATATGGAGCTCATCACTAGCATTTTGTTGACAGAGGTAGATTGTCAACAGACAGAGTATCAGTTATCATTGTTGTACCACAAGACAAAATGGTACGGACCCAATATATATATATATATATATATATTACAAAGGATCAGTTGGTCATAGAAGCATCTTTCATTTCGACAGAGATTGCCAGTGCCCAAGTTTGAACCGAACTGAGAAGGTCTGTTTATCATTCGGCAAAGAAGGGCATTTACCTACTACTATCCTTAATTGAAGTCCAAGCTTCCTCCTATTGACCCGTCGGCAATGCCACAACTATCTCCAACTTATCGCATTGCGCCATACTCTCTAGTCCCTAGCACCCGCAAACGGAAAGCTTTTCGACTACCTCGGCATAAGCACCCTTGACCTCGGCCAGCTTTGACTCCGAGTCATATGCAGTGTCATTGAACAATATATGAGAAGCATAAAGTGTGTAAAATAATACATTAACTTCTACTATGGTGGACCAAGTGCTTTTGCACGAAATGATATGGACACAAGTCTATGAGGCATCCACTATGTGAAGGTAGCCGAATCAGATACTATCATGTTCGCCATAAAACTTTTTGATGATGGATTCATCATTATGATGTTGGATTCACCACAACCCCATGACACTGGATTCATCATAGTCTCAGTGTTGGATTCGTCGAGAAAGTGATGATGGATTCACTAGAAACCATGATGTTGAGCTCGTCGTGAAGTTCCGATCCTAGTTTTATTGGAAAAGTGGTGCTGGATTCACCACAGGCCATGACGTTGGATTCATCATAAAGTGTTGGCACTGGATTCGCCAAGAAAGTGGTGATGGATTCACCACAAAGTTTCTTGGCAAGAGCCATCATGGAGTGGGTCACATATACGTCTTTGGCATTGGATTTCCCATACAAAGATGGTGTTGAGACTACCTAGGTAGATGGTTGTGTGAGGTTAAGCACTTGAGTGTGCCATGTGAGTAAGTACCTTAGTGTGCTAATGGACATAAAAGGATATGTGATGTGATAGGTGACGGGTTGTATCCCTAATATGCCATAGAATGATAGCAAACTATCAGAGTAAGAATTAGAGTGACCCACTGCTAGTAGGTTGTATGCTGGCAATGATCCACTCGGGGGGTTTTGTGCTAAATGTTGTGATACCTCAGATTCGTACCGTGATAAAAAATAGTGGTTCAGGGATTGTGCCCGATGGGTTGTAAGCCCCTAGAACTATGGTACGTACGTAAAATTATCTCTTGTCATTCGCTCACCTTTGCGGAGTGGTTCACGAAGACACCTTGATGGCATGTAGATAGATCTAGAGATTGCTTTCACCATACGAATGCCAAACATCATGCATATCATTTTCTTGTGTATGCATTAGTGTGTGTCTTGTGTGTCAGACACTTGACTTGTATGTTATCATTAAGCATCTTGCATCATATAGTAGATTAGTTGAGTGGACTTCTATTCATTGAGACAACCCTGGTGAGATTGGGAGAGAACTGCATTATATGGCAGGTATTTACGTATTGTATATCAATTAGACAATTTTCAGTATTTACTCAATTATAAACATGATATTTACTTATTTTCATGCAGCATGTATTTTTTAGTAAATGCCCTGGTTTTGAAGGGCTGAAAGTGTCCTAGTGATTGCTCAGAGAGTTCAGCTAGTTAGGAGCAGTTGGGTAGAAATCTCATTTATTTTCCCTTATAGTTAGTTGAACTTATATGACTTAATTAATCTCAATGAAACACTTATTATTGTTTATTAGAACTATTATTATTCATTGCTTATGTTCTATACTGTTGAGCCACCTCCTAGTGTGGGGGTGAGAGTCACATTGACATTTATAAGGATGTCTATTGACATTCCCTAGAGTGGGATATGACACCTACTGTCACGCCCCGAATCCAATGGCATGAATCCCTATGCGGGTTGACACAGATCACAAGACGGGACCTTCGGGTTCCCAACTAAGGAACATGGATCACAACAAAACAATACAACATTATACGAGTATTAAGTCTCATGTAACCAAAAATAAATCAGAATGCAGAAGCAATACATATATCATGTTCAATATCAAACTTTGGCTTCATAAGAGCCTACAAGTCTAGCAAATTAACTATCACTAATCTATCCCTTTCATCAATTCTAATCTATCTACCAAAAGCATTAATCAATAGCAAACAACATCAGTCAATGCAATCCCACAATCCACCTTAACCTATAACATAATAGGTTGTGTGAGCTTGGAAAGCCCAGTAAGAAACAACCCGACAACCATCCTCATGGAACAAAGTTAGTCCATGCAAACATATAATATATCATAGCAATCATCATGGAGATCATACAATCACATGCTACCACATCAGAACATATTATTGTCATGGAATAACATGGAATGCACACAACATATACAACACACTATCATGTCAACTCCTAGCATCATAATCTTATATTATCATCATATCGGTTCCTATTATCATAACCATAATATCAACATACTCATATATCAGTAAACAACAATCCTTGTTACCTACACAATGTCAACATGTTTTACACTCCACCATACTAACCAGTCCATACCATATATTTCACCACATCAGCAAGTCAATAATAGCAATATGTTCATAGCCATAATATCAATAAGTTAATAACTATAATATCAATATATAACCATATATCAACAAGTCAATAGCCATACAATACTAGCAACCCAATAGTCATAGCTCCATAACATCAGTAGGTCAATAACCATAATACCAACAATATTAACAGTCTAATGCCAACAAGTTAACAATCAATATCCACACTATCGACTACAAACGATGAGATGAATGAATGCAATGCACATGCAATGAATGAATGCAAAACTATAACAACCTAAATAATTCCCAAAAACTATAACTTGAGATATTAGGGTAGGATAATAATCTAGTACTTGAACTCATTAATAAATTAGGATTAGAACTCATAAAATCCTTAATCCTACAAGAAACATTAAAACCTCCTTAAGTCACTAAAACTGATCAGGTTAGCCAGATAGACTTAGGAAGCAGAATTAATTTGGTAGTTGGATTTGACAGATAAATAGGAAATAAAATCAATTAGCAAGATAATAATTAGTCTAAACAACTTAGAAGACTCATTTGAGAGCCCTAAGTATGATCACTCCATCGGTGATTAATTAGGTGTTTAAATTTGAAGAATAGAACTAGAAACCCGAAATTGCCCCTACAGCTAACTTAATTTACAACCTTGCCCTTAAGGCCTATAAATAGGAACTTTGGTCTCATAACCTCATTGGGCACATCTCTTTTCTTGTGGAGCTCTTGGAGAAGAAGGGGGGTGGGACTCCAAATCCCCAGATGCATAGTGGAGCAAGCTCGAACACGACCTGACAACATCCCAAGTTGAGTATACCTTCAATGCTAGTGTGTTTATTTATATTCCAATGTTATGATCACGGGGGAAGATCATGAAGATTGTGTTCTTCTTTCCTCCATGAATTCGGTTCATGGATTTCATGTTTTAGGAGTGCAAACTCCTGAAGACAACCTATATGAACAAGAGTGGAAACCCTATAAGTCCAATCTTCAAAAATCAGTTTTCTAAGTTTTGGAAATTAGGGAGAAATCATTGAATCGTTGTTTAGACCAAACCCTTGGACTTAAAAACCACATTCGAAACTCCCTTAGGTGGATAGTGACCACTGGGTGAAATCTCACCCATAAATAACCAGAACTGTGCTTCGACGACCTCATCGGCGCGCCGAAGAGTCTGTCGAGCACTCCTGTGTTTTCCAGGTGTTCTGGAGAGGCCACTGAGATTGGTTTCGGCGCACCGAGGCACCTTGTTGAGACACATTTTGGAAGATGAGTTAAGATTAGTTTTGACCTAATGGGACCCATTGGGACCAGTTCCCAAGGTTTCATGACATTTGGCACCAAATCACCATTCTCGGTGCACCGAGGGTACGCCAAGCACCTCGCCGAGAGGTTCCCTTGGTCCATTTGATGATGTTAAGTTATGGACACGTGTAATATCCCTAACCTAACTGTTCTAGCTTGTTCTTGGTGTTAGTGGCCTTGCCTAACCAAAAATGACCCTTCATACCAAAGGTCTAGCCTTTCTTGAGTTAGCTCAACAGTATGAGATTCTTAGAAAACTTATGCAAATAGCCCCAAACCCTCCCTTTGGTTAATTTCCCTCGGTTTATGCATGTCTAGGTACAGAAATTGGCACTTGGGAGACAATGTGATGTTTTATCCATCCATGTGGATGTTAGTGTTGATTATTCTCTTCATTCCTTTGCCATGCCCTTCTTCATATAATACCTTGTCTGATGCTTATGCTTGCTTGTACTTATCCTTTTCATATCCCTCTATGCTAAATGGTTATATGCATATTTAGAGTATGGTGTTTTGCATTACTACGCCTCTAGTGTTGTCTGATGTTTATACCCTGCCTATGTTGATTTTATCATGTTTCACATGTTTAGAGGATTATTTATGCCTAGTATGCAATGTTGTGCATTACTGTGATTTGTAGTGTAGAATCATGGGATTGTGCTCATGCGATTACTAGATTGAATATATGAATGTGAATCATTGTTTGTAGCATTAATTGACGGACTTGAATACTATGGGTTGCATATAGACCTTTCTGTTGTAATAGTTGTGTCTAATATCCCATGTAATGCCCTTGGGTTTAGACTCCCATGTGAGATGAATTAACTTATTTGACTATTGATGTCCTATGAATGAACTATGTTGTTTTCTCCCAAGGTAAGGGATATGTTCTGTGCGATGATCCCAAAAGATTTGTGGAAAGATGAAAGGTGAGGGAGAGTTCACAATGTGATGCCCAATATCTGAATTATGATTTTTTCCTACCGTTGGATGTGACTATGTATGATTCCCTGAGGACAATTCATGTTGATGATACCTTGGAGTATTACCCATGATTGAAAATAAGTGGGGCGATTGTGCCTCATTGGTTGAAAACCAATAAAACTATGTTGCGCACATAGAATATCATATCCTTTAGAATGGCCTTGTAATTTCGAGGGGATGGTTCGAGAAGACATCTTGCTCAAGGACTGATGGATCATGTGAGAACTTACTATATTTTGCATCCCATACAACACCCTTTGCATTGTGCACTGCATATTCCCTGTTGATATTAGAGCATCTCCAATTGTCCCCTTAAAATTTCCCCCTATTTAGGGGTAAGTTTCCTTAAAAACTCAAATTTGGGGAAAACATCTCCAATTGCCCCCCTAAAAACTCCCTCAAAACTTTTTAAATATTTTAATCTTATCCCAAGATTATATTTTAATAGCCGTTGGATTTCCAAACTTAGTTTGAGGATCCCTAAAGTTTTCCCCAAATTTGATTGGAGCAGAGTTTTAAAGCTTTTTTTCCCAAATTTGAATTTGGGGGAGGGGATAAGGGACGATTGGAGATGATCTTATTTTGAGTATCAAGTGTATTACACACTTGATCTAATTTCCATATAGAACTAAGCATGTGGATACTATGATGTGGACCTTTGACTTAATACTAAGTGAGGTTGGGAGAGTACAATGCATCATGTGATCTCTGTTGTTTACTATTTCACCGTTGTATGCATAAATGCTATTCTAATCACTTTTTTATATTATTTGCACTTTTCTCATAATTTTGGGATACGAGTAAGTACCTTGTATTGAAGGATTAGTCATTCGGGCTTTCCAGCTTATGTTTATTGATTTATACTTTTCAGGTTTTGGAGCTTGGTCATGAAGAGAGAGCTTGGGTACGGGTACGGAAACCTGGATTTAGCTATAGAGTTATACTAGAATTAGACCTTCCTTTTCTAAATCTAAAATAGCTTGGATCTTATATTTACATTACTTATATCTTACTAGAATTGTTGATTACTTCAGCTTATGCTTTGATTATTACTTTTCACTCCCATAGCGATATGTGGTGAGGGTTACGAATAAAGTCTGGAAATTTCAGAATTGGGATTTTTTGGTTTGGTTCATGACAAAAACACACAAGAATGCTCAATACAAGTATGCAATGCAATGATATGAAACTAATGCACTTCCTAACCCAGTGATCAGTCAGGGGTCCAAGTTACCTTGGCATCCCTTTTACTACAGCTGGACGAGACTCTCTTATCAAGCAATGCCAATTGCAAGGCATTCACTTTAAGACAGCTGAATACTAACTCTCTTAATCTTACGTTGTACTGGGTGGTTCCGTAGGACTTCTAACCTACCCGGGCTCAATCCCCGTAGCTATTTCCAAAACCTTTCCGGGAATCTAGACCCAAGGATGGTCTACCCCTAACCATTTTGGGAATTTCACCCAAGGATTGGTCACTCCAACAACAATTACCTTTTAGGGAATTTATACCCAAGGACGGTTACCTCAACAACAAATCCACAATTCAATCAATAGCTGCCCGGTTGGCCGGATGAACCACCAAACAAACTAGTAGGATTATCGATGATAATATCCTTCGGAAGCTACCCGTGAGCCCATACATACAAGTCATCCTTGGGAAACTATCACAAGTATCCTTGCCAACAAATAGTACAATCAATCACAATTACTCCATCATGCACAATCATATCATACAAGTTCAATCATATCCTAACAATAGGATCTTCGATGATAATACTTTTCGGAAGCTATCTGTGCGCCCATACACATGAATAATCATTAGGATGACATCACAGGAATCCTTTCCCACAAACAGTACGATCTTCGGTGATAACACCCTTCGAAAGCTATCCGTGTTCCTAAACACATGGATAATCCTTAGGAAGCCATCATACAAGCCAACACACAAACATAATCAATAACGATCATTTATGCACTACATATCATACAAGTTCAAGTAGTTGAATTATATCACAACCAGTAGGATATCCGGTGATAATACCCTTCGCAAGCTATCGTGTGCCCATACACACGAATAATCCTTAGGATACCATCATAGGAATCCTTTCCCAAAGCATACATGCATAACCAATCACAATCCTACCGCAAATGTACAGTCCATTACAATCCTATCCATTACGCACAATCACTCACGATCAATTCCATAATGCATAATCAAGCACAATCTTAGCATACATGGCATACATGAACAACATAGGCACTCATGCAATATTAATCACAATAATATCATTCATATCACAATCAATCTTAACAAGGTTCTATCCTATCAATCCATGGTCTATACTCAAGTTACAATCACCATATTAGGCGTGGGGTTACAACCCCAAGTCATTAGGTTCAATCCCCAAAGCCCTGCCCATAGAAAATAGAATGGGGTTTCATCGGTACCCTCACCAGTGTACCGGTGAGGTACCGACGGAGCCCTCTGTGTATGTTATTTCTGGTTCGCAAACCCTAGTTATTTGGTATCCAATTCAATTTATAACATCTTTAGAAATCAATATGCATTATTATAACAATCATACACTAAACCAATTGTATCCAAACAATTAATAACCACTATAATCACGTCAAACATGGATCAAATCATATATGCTCATAAATCTAGAAATCAAATCTATCAACATGCTAGGTCTATCTAACATGATTCAAACACCTATATTAACATACTAGATCTACCTAGCATGATTCTAACAATTATCTTAACATATCAAATCTAATTAGCATGATTAACACATTGATTAACATGGAATCACACTATAATACAATCAAATCCTAAGGCATCATAAACGACATACATACAATCCTAGGAATCAATCATATTAGATTTACTAGCATTATCAATAACATCTAACTTCATGGAAATCATACTATAATGAAATCATATTATTGGAGATCATAGGAAGGAATGAAAATCATGAAATCAAACATAAACGACCACGAAATCCCAAGAGAACTATACAGGAATTGCAACTTACATTCTACAATAGATCCGATGCTCGATTTTACGTGTTCTTCCCCAATTGCCTCTTCTTCTTCCTCCAATTACAGATCAGCCACATCCCTTCTTCTTCCTTCTAATCCCAGATCTCATTCTCTCTTTCTTTTCTTTCCAAAAGCCTTAATCTCCTCACCCAATATTGTTGTACACGATTTCCCCCAATTTCCTTCCTTAATAGCCTTTCAATCCTTCTCTCTATTTCCCTCTTCTAATTCAAATGTACCAAACCAATCCCCAATCCCAATTCAATTAGAAAATTTCTCACTATTCTCCTCTTCCAATTCAAACGTACCAAACCAATCCCCAATCCCAAATCCCAATTCAATTAGAAACCTATCTCCTAGATTTCCAACCAATTAGAATCGTTCTAATCCTATCCTAACTAATCCCAACTCTTTCTAATCCTAATCCAATTCTAATTAGGAACTCTAATTCTTCTAGAATTATTCGAAGTTAAGTTACTAAAGTGACCCTATCTTCTATTAGGTCCAAATGATTACTCCACTTAAGCCCATTAGTTCTAGCCCATTATACTATTAATTAAGTTACTAAACTAGCCTCTCTTATAATTAGTGCTCCATACGACCAAGATATCTTCGGTCCAAATCAAACTTATCTTAATTACACAACACTCCCCAAGCAAACCATTAATTACAAATTGATCCTCAACTCAATTACTATGTAACTAATTAGTCCCAATGCTCAATTTAACTTAGGAAAATACATTATTAAATTCAAAAAATTACTCATTCATTTTCTAAATTTCAAACATCAATTATTATATTTTATTTTCTAGATCCGGGTCACTACACCTACTATGTGGGAAAATAGAAACAAAGAGCCACCATCGACCTAAAAGGATATGGTTATCTATTGAAAAGAATCTTTTATGGCCGTCGAAAATCTACATTTGGAGTTTATAGTGCTTATGTGGAAATGACCAAGCATAAATAGGTACAGAAAGAGAAAAATTGATAAAATAACAATTTGTCAACTTCCTCATTAATCAAAAGCGGCCAACGGCCATGATTTACAAGTGGAGGGCCAGACGGCTGATTACATCAACATCAAAAAAGAAAATGACTTGGCTTACTCTGTACTCCATTTTTCCCAAATCTCTTAATGACAGTCGTATATGATGGGAGCCTTAGAAACATCCTCGAGCAAGCTGTCTTTCTCCTTCTCCAATGTAGGTACTTCAGGTTGAGATTTTTGAACCATCTCCACCATATTAGGAAGGCGTAACTGAATATCTCGATTGGTTTCTTCGAGGTCCAAATTGATTGTATCCTTCTCCCGACGCTCAGATATTATCTCACCTCACCGTTGCAGCAGTTCCATGATTTGGGCATCGATCATGATGATGGAAGAGTGGATATCCTTTAGCTCTTGGTCCAGCTTAACAATTGCGGCATTCTAGGCAAGGTACTGATCACGTTTGGTAGTTGGATCTCAAGAAAAAGGATTCGCTCATTTGGAAATAGAATTCGATTGTGTCTATTCATCCTAAATCCACTCATGCGATCGAAACCATCTCTAAAGGTGCGATTGATCTCATGAATTAACACGTTAGCATCTATGAAGTCCATCAGACGATTGAACTTAGTTGAATGAGGGTCGTCGATCATCTCCTTCAGACTCAGCTTCCCAAGCTCTCTGATCCTTGCTTCGGCCTTCCAGACTCAATCTTGAAGGCCAGGAGGAGGGATGGTTAGTGGAGGGATGGCCGATTGGCCACCAATCAGGTATTCCACCTGAGTAAGCCATTTGTTGAACCACTCTTATGGCATCTATGTAGGAAAAGGAGCTTCTTTAGTCGTCCTTGTATGGAGGGCCGACTCCTTCAAGGCTTTTGAAGCATGGAGCAATGCAGGTACGACCGATGGTAACTCCACGACCATAGAAGATACCTCTTTGACCACTCCGATCGGTCGATCGACTGTCTTGCCCTAGGCTAAGGTGATCATAACAGCATCTGAAGGTGGAGGACCGAACAGTCTTTCCTTCTCCATGTTGTCTTCTTTCTTATCATTCTCATCTTCCTCCGTCTTCTCTTCTTCCTCTTCTCATTTTCTTCTCCTCTTTCTTCTCTTCTTCCTTTTGATCCTCTTCAAGATCCTTCTCTGAAACTTTAGAGGTCTTCATGTCCTCCTATGCTTCTCTTTGGTTGTTCTCCGGACCAACGGTGGTTTCTTCTTTTTTCTTTCTCTTTAGACACTTGCTCTTCTGTCTCCTTGCCATGATTGGTCACAACACCTTCCTCCGCCTTCTCAACTTCCTCGATCTTCTGCCTCTTGGCATCTTCCTCTTTGATATCATCCTCCAAATATAGGTCAATCGATCGAGGAGTCATGGGGGCCCTTGGCCGCAAACAGCCACTCTCCCTGGTCTTCACCCGCCTAGTGGAGGTTGCTTGAGATACAGACAACTGAGAGGGAAGAGGAGTCTTTAACTCCCCTTCAGTAAGTGAGAAGCTTGTTGTGAAGAAATGTGGTAGCTATAAAGACAAAAGAGAAAATTTTATTGTAGACATATAAAAATGAGAAGTCAAATGAAGAAATGTACTGAAGGAAAATTAAGGAAATAGCTTGGGTGATGCTAGCTAAAGGAGGAACGACTCCCTCATGGCTTCTCTTTGTTGATGATCGGTTGGAAGATTGGTGCACTTCTACCTTGGCCTTGTTGTTCTTCGAGAGAGTAGTAGCAGTAGGAACTATGGCCATTGAGGTGGCCCCAACAGAAGGTACATTCGTAGCTAACTGTCACATCCCAAACTTAAGAAATTTCACGTGAGAATCCCTTAGGTTTGAGATACAACTCTCATCCCATATCCCTATGAGAGTGGCTAGCAATATCAACAAAAGAAGTCTGAAAAAATAATATTATTAAAGTAATTACATCCAAAAAACATCCATAACAGTGGAAGAAAATATAAATTAAGTATCCTGTTTTAAAATCAATCCCTATAGACTACCTTATCTAATAATTACATAATCCAAAAATAACCCTATTACATAATCTACTGAAAATATAATCAAACAATCCCTAAATAT
>JAUPMG010051604.1:0-13864 GCA_031762675.1 Pachysandra terminalis | reverse complement strand
ATCGGGGGCCGAACGATCGGTACAATGATGCCGATCGATCGGTACTGTATTCTGCAGAATCCTTCGGTATTTCTTCCTCTTTCAAACTCCATTCTTTGGGGCTTCTCCTGGGCTTCTTTGGAACACTTCTCCCTCATCTTCTTAACATAATTTGTAGATCGAATTGTTCCTCATCTACAGCTTTGGCTTTCATCTCTTTTCGGTTCATTTAGGCCTGTTTTTTCCCATATGTACCAAACCTGAAAAGACAAAGAAACATATCAATTCTCTCATTTAATTTTGGCAAGAAAGTCTAATAAACATGAATAACTAGGTTAAAATGGTAAATGCTAGGCACTTATCAACTACCTCACAACTAGCATGCTTCTGATGTTTGGCATCAAGCCGCTTTCAAAGTAGAAAGCCTTCTTCTCTTCCTCGTCCACAACATACTTTCTAAATTGAGACAGTTCGATAAACTTGGCGGCATATTCCATCATCGTCATACCTCCCTGCTCAAGTTTCATAAATTCCACTCCTTTTCCCTCTTCATGGTCTTGGGAAAGTATTCCAGGTCGAAGACCTCCTTGAATCTATCCCATGTAGCGACTGTAGCAATCTCTAGTGTAGACTTCCACCATCTACAAGGTTCTCCCTCTAACATAAATGCAGTAAAACGGATCTTGTCTGCATCCTTCACCTTCATCACCTCAAATATATGTTTACACAAGGTGCAGCGGAAATTAAAAGAAAATAGTTCCAGGTTTCAAATCAAATTTACAATTAGATACCAACAATGGTATCTACAAAACAGACCAAAAATAAATACTATCTGAGTTTGAACAAGCATTAGAATGAGTCGCTCGTAAGAGTATAACTTGCCTTCCTCTTCAAAGCCTTCTCCTTCCTTCACATGTT
Organism: Pachysandra terminalis; assembly: GCA_031762675.1. Classification (NCBI taxonomy): domain Eukaryota; kingdom Viridiplantae; phylum Streptophyta; class Magnoliopsida; order Buxales; family Buxaceae; genus Pachysandra; species Pachysandra terminalis. The sequence continues at coordinate 12,967 of JAUPMG010051604.1, read as the reverse complement.
CTTCCTGAACAACGTCCTCTACTATAGGCCCTGAACAATTGTTGCTAGAAGGCATAAGCTATAAGCTTGTAAGTACTATAATTTCAAGAATATATAAGTCTGTCCTGAAGTTCTTTACATTTACATTTCTTTCAATTCTAAATCATAAGAGAAGTCAAACAATTCAATGCACGAGGTAAGTTATTTTATTATGCATGAAATGCATCCTATATTATAGAACCTCACCAAGGTGAGCTAGTAAACAAGTCTATATGCTGTGCAAATGCAGCTCTGATAAAGAGTCAATCTAATATGTTTCCTCCTGATCCAGCCCCTATTTCAGGGTGTCCCAGCAACCTGAATGGGCCTCAGGATGTCCCAGCAACCTGAATGCATCCCCCATGTATATGGTCCATGGAAATAAGGCTATTCTATGGATATCATGTAGTTCTAAGGGTTTTAAACCTAAGAGGCACAATCCCCCCACTTATTTTTTATCACTAGTCCGTAGACTGAGACTTGCAGCTACCTGCGTATCCCTCAAGAAAACATGACTAGCTGACCTAACTACAGAGGTCCTTTCTTATATTTTTTTGTCCGTGGCCAGATCCCTCGGGCTAAGAATAAGTCTATTGGGTTAGCTGCGCCCTTAACTCAATCTAGCCAGTCCCTCCCTAGATGTGTTATTCACACCACACTCATGTCCAGTCATAAGACCCAACCTTGAGGTCTTGGAATACGGGGTTAACCTTGTTGACCAACTAGGGTCTAGATTCTATGCTGTGTAGTGAAATAGTGAAGTGAAATGGTGAACACTAACTAAACATACATTCTTGTATACAAGGTGTGTTGGAAACTAAACTAGCACTTACAACTATCTATGTCACTCATGTCATCACTCCACACACAATTAGTCTAGTTTAAGATAAGAATTATACTAGTATCATATCATGTGCGTCTAACTACTATGTATTATGCATGACTTAGTGTACAGGGTGCATTAAGTGTGGCCCATGATTTTATCATTCATAGTATTGTATATAAACATGGAACACCCTACAATACAACAAAACATTTCATACAATCTACATCTCCCTGCCACACACACAAGTCCAGCACAAGTCATACAACAGATAATATGTAGGCAAGATATTCATCATTTCTACACTACACAAGTATACTACTATTATTAAAATAGATTACTCCAATCTACAGGTTCGGTGTAGTCTTCGGCGTAGACTTCGGTGCACTGAAACCCCTTTCGGCGACCTCTACGGCCAACACACCTGAGACTCGGCAACAATTCCAGCACCTGCTTTTTAGGCGACCCCTTCAGTATCCCCTTCGGCGCACCGAAGCACATCTCGGCGACCTCCTTGCCAGACTACTCTGAGATTCGGCGACAATTCTAGGACTTTCAATTTTGGCGACCATGTCGGCGCCCCAGTCGGCTCACCGAAGTAGATCTGGGCTCCCCAACGTCATTTCGGCAGTCTTTTCGGTTGACATTCAACCTCGGCAACGTTTCAGCGCACCGAAATGTCCGCCCTTGGCATAGAATTCATGTTCGGAGAACGTTCAGTGCTCCGAGTTGGCCATCAAACGTTGTTGTTTTTTACTTGGTCTCATACATTCAAGGACATGAAAAGAGTATTTACACCATTCTAAAAAGCATTAACCATCACAAACACTTCACGTTATGAAATTAAAATCGAAATGGATGTAAAAAAATGGAGAAATCAAGATTCAACTAGATATATTCATGAAATTATGACTTACTACTTTCTCTTCAAGCAAAATCAGAAATTCCTCTTTAAATCCTTCCTTCTTCAACCCTTTTTGCTCTCCAACCTTTCTTTTTCTTTTCGCAAGAGAAAAATGCCCCTTTTCTCTCTTTCCTCTCCTTCAACCCACTCCAAGGCACCTGTCAATATCTCTACCTTTCAATCCTAACTACCCAATCCTAACCCTTCCTTTCGATCTACTAAATCTAAACCTTTCATTTATACTACTCTCATCCCTACCATACACCACATCACCCAAATTATCACATTTAAAAATAAATTTTCATTAAACATAAGGGTTTGTCTATAGTGCAGGGCATGAGATTCTAGCAATTCGCATCATAGTAGATCATATGGTCAGTTCAACTCCGATTATCAATCAAATGGTTAGATAAGCTCATATTAGGGTTTTAAATATAATTAATTATCTCTTAATTGGTTCAGGCTATTACAGTGATGCGATTTAGAAAGAGGGAAATTAGCTCCACGTTATGTCGGACCCTTCTGCATGCCCCGGATCCCATGTGATTCCCAATGAGGAGTAGGACTGATCTTGAGGTGAGACCTTCGGTTTCCTAACCATGGAACACGGCTCACACAACAACTCAAACATACAAGAGATTATAACTCAAGTACTACAAAATCGGAATGCGGAAGCGAAGTATACAAATGAAATAGCCAAGTTACATCAAAAGATTCTAATGGCTTCAGAAGAGCAAACAACCAAATTAATAAACGAACTTATAAACTATCCCGGCAAGAAAACAAATAAACGAAACTCCTACGATCTATCAATATAGAAGTCGAAGTCCATGTCCATCCATGCTAATGTCAACCTCAACCTATAATATGAAACATTGCCTGAGCTTGGAAGGCCCAGTAAGAAGCAATTCTGACAACCATCCCCACGAAACACCCGTTAGTCAAACAAGCAACAATATCATCAATAGTAGTCTCATGTTTTATCCATCGACTAACACACACACAATGAAGTAACATATAAGCATGTTATGAAGCAGTAAATGAAACCAATATCAAAAGCCATGCAAGGTGCAATGTTCATGGATGCTCAATACAATATGGTGTCACGCAGAGAGTATGAATGCAAGTCTAATGCAAGTTCCTAGATATGAGTATAAGTCTAATGCAAGTTCCTAGCTAGTTATCAACCGGTGCCAAGTATCATATAATTGGTGCTGCTAGCATGAGCCGATCACATCTCAATCACCACAACAATCACAACTCCAATCGTAACTCTCATGTGTACATCATGGTTTTGTAGGAATTTCAACCTACCTGGCTTAATTTCCATAACTGTTTCTTGCCTTTCTGGGAATTAAACACCCAAGGATAGTCACCCTAACCTTTCGGGGAATCACACCCCCTATGACGGTTACCCCTAACCATTTCTGGGAATTTGCACCCAAGGATTGGTCACCCCTAACTATTTATGGGAATTCACACCCAAGGATTGGTCATCCCTACAAAAAATCCATCTCCAGCCATTCTGGGAATTCTCACCTAAGGATTGGTCATCCCTAATGTAGAGCCAATAACTACAATTTGTCGCTACCCGAGCCATCAAACGAACCAATAGGATTGCCGGTGATAAAGTTCTTCGGAAGCTACCCGTGTGCTCATACACACGAATAATCCTTGGAACATCATCACAAGTACCCATTCAAATCAACCAGTCGGATCTCCTGTGATTACAACATTCGAAAGCTATTTGTGCGCCCATACACACAAATAATCCCCCTGATGCCATCACAAGAATCCCTTTCAATCATCACAACAAGAGCAAACAACTTACAAATTAACCCATTCCACAGTTAATCTACATCAAACCTAAGGTGGGATGATGGTCACAATAACCACGGAACACCCAAATTGAATCCCTACAGGTAGGCTAAATGCCTTCAGGTCAAATCTTGCGTCCGGAATCAACAACAAATCAATGGCCAATCCACCTAGGTCATCATCAAAAATCACAACCACAATGCAACTCACGTGGTCTTCGGTAGGCTGGTCAGTAGGGTGATTGGTGGACCGAAGCTTGCTGAACCCTCAAAATAAACTAAAAACAATTCTCTATCAGTGGAGTCATCGGTGGACTGAGGGGTTCTGTGAAATCTCAAGGGGTTAAGTAGGGTGGTCGGTGGATTGGCCAATGTACCTAAGCTTGCCGAACACCCAAAATACACTATATTTGGGTCTCTACCGGTAGAGTGGTCGGTGGACCAGAGCCTACCGACCGGGCACATTTATGGGTTTTTCAGCTTTGACGTACAGTTGGTAATTTGGTCATAACTTCCCAAACACTAATTGGAATCACTTAAAAACTTGTTTTGGTGTGTTCTTAACAAACAGGGGAATCAATATAAAATATAGAATAAATTATGAAAAATATTTGGATAGGTTCTCTAATCGTTAGTTCAGGTCTGTACAATTTTCCAGGGTTTTCTGGGTTCCTTTTTTGGGTTATGAGATCCGAACTCCAGGGTTCCAAATCATGTCCAAACAATAAGTAAACACTTCCACAACATCAAAATCATCCTCATACAGTAAACACAACATATAAAACATACTTTTAAGGAGGATTCAAACATATATAGTAATCAACACCATGTAAGCACAAACCAGAAAACTGAGATCAAATCCCAGTACGAACACTATACATATTGGTATAAAAACTTTAATACAATTTCCACATCAGGAGATCAACATCGAACACATAATCACACATTAAAGGCCACGAAATATCAAGAGAATTATATAGAAAATGCAACTTACCTTAAACTAGACCTGATGAGCGATATACTATGATTCTACCTTCTTCTTCCTCTTCTACTTCTTTCGATCTCGATCCCAGCCAAGACCTCTTCTCCCTCTCTTTGTTTCTCCCTCTTCCAGTCGATCTGGCCACAACCTTATTTCTCTCTTTTCTCTTTTCTTTTCTCTCTGCCAAAACCCTAATCTCTTCTACCCTACTTATTGTTCACTTTCCCTTCTAGTCTCCTCCTTTCTAATTCCCACGCACCTCTTCTCTCTCCCTTTCCATCCTTGTATGCATCGTTCTAACTCTTCTTCTTCTCCAATTAGAAACTCCCTTAATCACATCTTAATGGAATTACTAAACTAACCTCACTTACTAATTACTAATTCAACCTTTCTTGATAATTAGAAACCTTCTAGAAGAACTAAATATTAATTCAAGACTCACACATTCCATACGAATTCCAGCTCATTAAATTTTCATCTACTAACCCATGCTCCCCCATATTTCTATTAAATTATGAATTGACCTCAATTCTACCCCATTACTTACAATGCAACACTAAACCCTTTAGCTTAGTTCATTATGACCTTATGTTCTGGTTTAGGGTCATTACACCTTCGAGGTACTAGAGTGCATTGGACATGTGGCATACCGAGTTTCATTGCCACCAAAACTTTCAATAGTTCATGACATGTTCCATGTATCACTACTACGGAACTACGAGCCTGACTCGTCCCATTTGCTAGATTGGAGGCAGTTGCAGTTTAGAGAGGATGTATCCTATGTAAAGAAACCGATAAGGATTTTGGATTAGAAGGAGCAAGTCTTGAGAACCAAGACTACCTTTGGTGAAGATTCAATGGGGACATCATGGCAATCTGAAGCTTCATGGGAGTTCGAATTGGAAATTCGGGAGCATTATCCGGAACTTTTGACGGATTGAGGTATGTAATTTTGGGGATGAAATTGTTTTGAGGGAGGTAGGTTATAATGACCTAAATTCACTAATAGAATGGTCCCATTAATTAATAATAAATTATAAAAATTAAAATGTATTTTTATTAGCATTTTATCATTTGGATTGCAAGGCTACATTAGTATAAGGTTGTTTTTTATATTAAAACTTATTAATTTGGGGTCCCTAGTTTAATTAGGATGCATTGGGTGTAAGATCTGTAATTTAATTTTTGAAATTTAAATCCCACACACACATTGCGAATATGGCAACGTGGGAGACTTGTGGACTTGGTCTTTGAGAGAAAGAATGGAAGTTGGTATATCATTCCCTCACGTTCCATCTCAAGGACATAGCTTTTGGAATGATTGGAGAGAGAGATTGAGAGAAGAGAAGAGTAGAGAAAGTGAGTTTGGATCTAGAAAACTAAACCCTAGCCATCCTCATTGCAGTGCCAAGAGAAGAGAAGAAAAGAGGAAGAAGAAGGAAGGAAAGGAAGAGAAGAAAAGATTTTGTTGCTAAATCAAGAAGAAAGATATCAGGTAAGTTGAATCTTACTATATAATCCTCTTATGTATTCACATTTTTTCATGTTCATGTTCGTATCAGTTCATATGGACTTTTGTGATTGATTGCATGTGATTTCGTTTGAAGTATGAAAAATGGTATTGGAAATGATCTTGCATGTTTCGATTACATTAGCTTGATGATTTGTGGCCTTTAGAGTTCGAAAAATTGGATTGGGGATCAATGGGAAGTATTTCTAGAAATTTGGAAATCACCTAGATCGCAACCCATCGGCAGGCATCGGTAACCTGGTGAGCCGCCCAACAGGGGGCTTATTTTGCCTTGGTTTTACCCATCGACAGACACCGTGTAAGAACATGAAAAAACAAATCCTAAAACAATTAATTTGAAAACAAAGGGTAAAATAGTAATTTGGTAATAACCTCTAATTTATAAACCAATGCAGTGACAATATTAATCAATAATTAAATTTAACATAAAAACCTTAATATAAATAGCTAATATTGAAATCCACTTATTTAAATAAAATAGGACAGGTCAATGGTTTGACTTGGTTACAAATCTTGACTTGTTGACTAGATCAAAATAAATAGTAACTTAAGGATTACTTAGGACCTAAGACAAACAAAATAAGAACACGAGGAAACATCTAGAAGCCTTACAACTTAATTAGCAACTTAGAATTTGAATTCCAAATAGAGAATAGAAACCCAGATCTCCCAAAAAACAACAGTTTCTAAATACACTCCTTTGTTTCTAAACCTCTATAAAAAGGAGTAACTTGGTGAATTAAAACACACCAACACATCCAATTTCATATAGAACCCCTTAGAGTAAGAGAAGAAGCTTAGAAAATCCCCAAGGATGAAGAAGAAGCAACCCTAGAAGAATTCTACAGCAACAACGTGAGTTTTCTTTCAATATCTTGTGTATTTACTTTTATTTTAATGTTATGACCATGGGGAAAGTTCATGTTTGATTGTACGAACCCTTTCCCCATGATCCTAATAATAAAACCCTGCATGTATACTAACCAATTCACTGTATGTAAGCATGCACATGAAAGATAGCCAAACCCATAAAATCTAGACTTGCAACATAAGAAACCCATAGATCCTTGTGTAACCTAATCCCAAGACCTAAAAGTTGATTTCGAAGCATCCCTAGGTTGTAAATGACCTCTGGGAGAAATCCCAACCCAAGATAACACAGTTTGGGATTCGGGGACCCCACTCGGTGAGGCGAGCGCACGCTGTGCCACACAGACAAAATTCCATGCCCCTAGTTATGTCTTCGATCCCTATTCAGTGCGCTGAAGGCACACCGAGACACTTCTTGCAATGGGAATTTGGACTAGTTCTGACTACTGGCAACCCCCTGGATCAAATCTCAAGACCTCATGATGTTTGGCACCATTTTCCCATTTTCGGCACGTCGAGCACCTCGCTGAAAGCCTAATGGCATCCTTTTACAATTCTAAGAATTTGAACACATGTAATATGCCTAACCTAGTTGATCTACCATGTTTATAGCCATTGGAAATGTGTCTAAAAAAAAAACCCTTCAAACCAAAATCTAGCCAACTAAGACTTTAGCTTAGACATGTGATATTTTGAGATTCATGAGGAACTACACCTTAGACCCTTCCAATAGTTCCACTCTCCCTTTTTGTGCATGTCTAGGTACAGAAATTGACTAAATGACTTTATATGTATTAATTATGACTCTATATGTGATTTTGTGATTCCTCATGCCTTACCATACTAAATTACTTATAATTGATTGTTATGCCTTACTAATTGATGTCTATGCTCTATTATATTAATTATATCGTGATTGTTATGCTCATATGAATGTTCTTTCTTAGTATGTGATATCATGGACTGGTATGCCCTAATAGTGTAGAATCATGAGATTGTGCTCATGTGTTTGCTATTTTGAATATATGCCTACGAATCATTGTTTGTGATAATTAAAGGACTTGAATCAATGAGATGCATTATGACTACCTTGCTGTGATGGGAATGTCTAATACTCTAAATACCCATGGGATTAGATTACACAAGAGACTATTTGACTTGTATGAGGGTCCCTAATGCCTTGAGTAAGATGAAAGGTGAGGGAAAGTTCACAAGGTGATGTCTAATATCTGAATCATGATACCCTTCTATTAGTTGTTAAATATCTATGATTCCTTGAGGATAGTTCACTTTGGTGAAGCCTTGGATATTTTCCCTTGATCACAAAGAAATGGGGGAATTGTGCCCTCTAGGTCGAAGCCCCTTAAAACCATGATGTACACATGGAATATCTAATCTTTGAGAATGGCCCTGTATGGGGGGATGGTTTGACTTCCTCAAGGAAGGATCGATCGTGTGGGAACTTAGTATATTTGCTTATCTAACAGCACCCTTGCATCACATATTGTTTCTTGATATTCTTCTGAGCATCTTGTGTATGATACACTTGATCTGATTTGCATATAGAAGTAAGTTTGGACTTTTGATATTGACCATTGTTTCATATACAATTGTGAGATTGGGAAAGAATAACATATTGACCATTGTAGGGCTTACGTGTTGGAATTAGATGTAGATTTCATTCAATTTGTTGTAATAAAGACCAGATCTGTAATTTTTACTTAAGTATTTAAAAAAACAATGATTTTACTTCCGCTTATGTTTTTATTATTGCTTTGCACTCCCATAGGGATATGGGGTGAGAGTAACAGCTTAAATTTGGAGACTGCATTGAGATTTCCAGGTTTAGGATGTGACACACCAGTACACCGGTGACCTTACCGATGAGGTTTGGTGCAGGGTTCTATCCGTCGGTAGGCACCGGTTGTTACATCCCAAACTTAAGAGATCTCAAAGGAGTCCCTAATAAGTCTAAAATATAACTTTCACCCCATTCCACATGGGAATGGTAGTCAATACATTGCCAAATAGTGAAAATATAACTGAGATATAATATAATTTCAAAATAACTCAAAACTTAAGTCGTTACAACTTAATCATTCATAACATAACAAAAACATAGTAGCGAAAAATAAAATAAATCCTCTAGTCTCATGCTTAATCAAATCACTCTAAATACAATATAGCCTAACAATGGCTAACAATAAGATTTGGCATGCAAGCCAGCAAAAATGAGTAAAATCCCTAATATAGCTCTTAATTAACTTCTTCAATAAAATCAGCAGATTCGTCAAAACAAGGTTCCACCACGGCTTGGTCTCCATAGTCCAATTCATCATCATCTACTGTGCCTAAAAATATGGCTGCTTGAAAGTGTATGCTACACTTAGCCTGTAAGTAAACAAGTCTAACAAGGTTTATAATTGAATTACGGACACTACTACTCTTCAATAGTAATCCATGTGTCAGTAAATAATATTAATGAGATGTATGATGAGATAACAAGTAATATGAACAGATTTTGTGAGTAAACAGAAATATTAGTGAATATGCATGAATAGGATATGCTGAATGTGTAAGGTCTAGTTTTAAAGAATGCATGCTGTGCTCCTATAAGAAATCACCAAGACTGATCTAGCAAACAAATCTAGTATGCAATGCAATTATTAGGCTGTTTGAATGTTGGTATATAAGTTCCCATAAGACCGATCATTCCTTGACCGAGATGTCCTCTTGAACCATTCCCCCATACAGGGAAATTCTTAAGAATAAGATATTCCATGTGCGGATCATAGTTTTAAGGGGCTTCGACCTAGAGGGCACAATTCCCCCACTTGTTTGTGATCGAGGGCAATAAATCCAAGATTTTACCAATGTAAACTATCCCCAAGGAATTATGTATAGCAATAAGAAACAGAAAACACTCCTAGATAGTCCATAGGACCAGTAGGTATATTGGGATATCTAGTCCCTCAACTCCAAAATATATATATATATATATATATATATATATATATATATATGTGCAAGTCTCCTCACCTATTGTGATTTCCAGATCACAATAACCTCTGTAAAAACCTTAAAAATGCAGGAGTATGGATTTACGTGGAAAGGGTTGACCTATAGACCAAATCCGTAGTCATAAGGTATTATGAAGTGCAAGTGATACGGTGCACATTAACTAAGCATTCAATCCATGTGTACAAGGTCCAATATATCTAACTAACATGATAGACAATAATTAGACATAGAAAATAAGCATAATAAAATATCACATGTCAACCAATCAAAGGCAAAGAGTCTATAAGGATATGAGTAAACTAAATATGCATAATTGAGCAAATGTAATGCTAGAATCAGTCTAATGAGATAAAAAATACAAATGTACATAAAATTTCATATCAAATGGACCATATTTTTCTTTTTCGGCGAGCCGAGGGGTCGCCAAGCTGTGTTCGCCGTACCCTTCGGCGGCCTTTTGGTGAGCCGAGGTAGTTCACCGAGGGTTTAGGGTGGCTTTTGGGTTTTGGTCAAATTGACAGGCTCGGCGTGCTTTTGGCACGCCGAGTGGGGTCTTGGTGTACTATCTAGGGACTTGATTTTCCCTTTTCTTGGCGTTCCTTTGGCGCACCGAGTGGGGTCTCGGTGTCCTTTCCAGGAGTCTGTCCTTCATACTAAGGGGATTGGCATGCTCTTGGTGAGCCGAGGGTGCGCGGAGGGAATTCTGGGTGTGTTCGGCGAGTCTTCGGCGCGCAAAGGAGGCCACCGAACTTTGCGATTTGTCCAATTTGGCCTATTGTTTTGACTCCTATTCAACTCTAATAAAAAACCTTGTTAAGTAGCCATCCGTAACTTTGAATTCCACACAAAAACCAATAAACAAACATTACTAAACATCATTAGATTAATACTTATCAACTCCACCATTAAACTTTGAAAACCATAATGAAAACTTTGAAAACTACTTCATATGATTGAAAGTAACTTTGAACACCTATTAAAACTATAAAATAAGTTATCCTTGAATACTTAGTTTGATGTTGAAGGTTGGTGTAGCGATTTACACCTCTTGATCTTCTTCTTCTTCTTCTTCTTCTTCTTCTTCTTCTCCAAGTGATTAATCAATCCTCCTATGGCCTCATGCATAGATAGGCACTTAGGAGCTCTAGAATTAGTAACTAAGAAGTTTTAATCTTAATAAATCATTGGGAATTATTAAATCTCAGCCATTAGATGGATTTCCTAGCCCATGTGGCTTATTTCTATTTTGGTTATGTTTCTATTTTAGATTTTGAATCCTACTTAATTACTAACCTTGTTTTGTAGAGAATACTTCTAATTGTGAGCTTTTAGATCTGAGCCATTAATTGGACATTGGAATCTCCTACAAGATCTTAACTATACATTCAACTTTAGAAGCTATGATTTTGTGTGTTGTAGCTTAGTTTCCTAACTGTACAACCCACCAATCACAATCGGTTAAAAGTCAAATAACATGGCAGTTACTAAAATTTTTAAATTAACCTCTAACTTTCTGGTATTTACTCATAAGCCATATTATTTGATTTGGGTTATTACGTCCTACCCTTCTTAAGAAAATTTCGTCCTCGAAATTCACTTACCTTATATGAAGAGTTGCGGGTAATTCTCCCTCATGTGAGCTTCTAGTTCATATGTTGCTTCGGATGCTCCATGATTGTTCCATAGAACCTTCACCTTTGGTATCACCTTCTTACGTAGGACTCGTTCCTTCTGATACAAAATTTTTATAGGTTCTTCATATATTTCATTGTCTTGGATTGTGATTGTTTGCCAATCAATCACAATTGTTGGATCTGGATGATACTTCCTTAACATTGAGACATAGAATACATCATGCACTAAGTCCATGCTAGATGGTAGTTGCCATCTGTAGGCCACTTCTCCAATCAGTTAAGTAATCTTGAATGGTCCAATGAATCGGGGTGTTAGCTTACCCTTCTTTCCAAATTTGGATACTCCCTTGGTTGGTGAAACTTTGAGAAAAACCCAGTCTCCTACTCGAAACTCAAGTTTCCTTCTTCTTAAGTCAGCATACTTCTTTTGTCGATGTTGAGCCGTAGCGAGTTGTTCTCTAATGAGTCTGATCTTCTCTGTAGTCTCAGCAACTAAATCTAGTCCTAAGGGAATGTGAACATTCACTTCGGTCAAGCACAATGGTGATCTACAAGGTCTCCTATATAGTGCTTCGAATGGCACCATTCCAATGCTTGTTTGCTAACTGTTGTTGTAGGAAAACTCCACAAGTCCCATGTGATCTTCCCAACTTTTCTTGAGGTCAAGAATACATGATCTGATCGGTCTTCAAGTACTTGATTAACTCTCTTCGTCTACCAGTCGGTTTGAGGGTGATACGCTATGCTAAAATTTAGTTGAGTTCCCAATGCTTTGTGCAAACTCCCCCAAAATCTGGAAGTGAATTGTGATCCGCGATCTAAAACAATGGTGATTGGTACTCCGTGCATTCGAATGATCTCCTTCACATACAATCTTGCCAATTCATTTGTGTTCATTGATGTTCTTGTTGGTATGAAGTGTGTTAATTTGGCTAGCCTGTCCACGATCATCCATTATGGGTCTTGGGCAGTCTCGTGATGAAGTCCATTGAGATGTGCTCCCACTTCCATTCTCCAATAGGTAGAGGTTGGAGTGTTCCGGTTGGCTTATGGTGTTCATCTTTGACTTCTTAACAAACCACACACTTAGTCACGCACTCTTCTATATCAACCTTCATTCGTCTCCACCAATAATTGCATTGTAGATCGTAGTAAATCTTTGTTCCTCTAGGGTGGATAGAATATCTGGAATGGTGAGTGATGTGTCGATAATAACCACTCACAATAGTACGAATCTTTGCAGATATGGCTATTTTGAGGGTGTCGAACCTCAAGGATCGGTGGTAATTCTTCCTAAATTATTAAATTAATTCCTATTGATTATGTAAAAAGGGAATGGATTAAATGGTTGATTTTATTCTAACAAT
>JAUPMG010051593.1:0-13865 GCA_031762675.1 Pachysandra terminalis | reverse complement strand
TATATATATATATATATATATATATATGTGTGTGTGTGTATGTGTGTGTGTGTGTGTGTGTGTGTGTGTGTGTTATATCGAGTCTTTATGCATTTAGGCATCAAAACAGAGCAAAGAAGACATGGAGATTAAAAGCATTGCATCACTTGAATTAATCTGCAATGAGGGGCAATCTTGTTAAGAGTAGTGATGATATGAATAAGAACAATGGCTACACAGTTGAAATGAGCCAAAATGATTATATACCGAAAGTTAGCATAGAGTTTGAATCAGAAGAGGATGCAGAATTTTTTTATAATGAGTATGCTAAAATAACTGGATTTAGTACTCATAAAAGTAAAGTCAATAAAAAGTGGGGCATGATTGTTGATAGAATTTTCTACTGTTCTCGAGAAGGAAAACGTGGAAAAGATAAACGGGATCCGAATGTTAAAAAACGCCGTGCAAAAACAAGGGTTGAATCGAAGGCAAGAATACGAGTTAAGATAAATTGTGACGGTAAATATGAGGTTACTGACTTTGAACCAGTACATAGTCATAATTTGGTCCCACCTCCCATAGTTCATATGTTAAGATCTCATAGAAAGAAAATACTGTACAAGTTGCTGAAGTTGATATAGCAGATTGTGAGAACCTGAAAAAAAAAACCCCTAAAATAATTAATTCAAAATCAAAAGATAAAATAGTAATTTGATAAATACCCAAACTAAATAAAACCAAGGAACTAACAATAATAATCCATAATTAAATTAAACTTAAGATCCTACCATAAATAGCTAATTTCGAAATTTCCCAAATTCTACTTAAACAAACAGTCAACAATTTGACTTGGTCAGCAATTTGACTTGCTAAATAGGACTAAAACAGAAAATAGAAACTAAGATAATTAACAATATCTCCCTAACTAGAAGGTTAATAAATTAATTAAATTATAATCTAAGCTAAATAGGAATCCTAGAAAACCTCTAGAAGCTTTACAATTAAATTAGCAACTTAGGAATTAGAATCCTAGAAGGATTAGAAACCCAGATCTCCCAAATACAACAATTCCTAAATACAACCCATTATCTCTAAATCTCAATAAATAAGAAAGTGACCAAGAGAATCAAACCATCCCAACACCTTTAATTTCGTGGAGAAGCCCTAGAATAAGAATAGAAACCCAGAAAACTCAAGGATGAAGAAGAAGCAACCTTAGGAGAATTCTACAGCAAAACAATGTGAGTTTTCTTTCAATGTCTCGAATGTTTACTTCTATTTTAATATTATGACCATGGGAAAGTTCAAGTTTCATTGTGCTAAACCCCTTCCCCATGATTCTATTAGTAAAATCTTAAAGTATTGCTAACCAATTTTCTGTACATATGCATGCGCAAGCAAGGAGACCAAACCCAGAAAATAACCAACTTGAAGTCGAAGGAACCTTTGATCACTTGTATAGGATTGATCCAATGACCTAAAATTAGTTTTCGAAGCACCTTTAGGTTATAGAAGACCTATGGGAGAAATTCCAATTTAAAAACACCCAGATTTCTTCGGCGAACCTACTCGGTACGCCGAAGGCACACCGAGCCATGATCTCTGCACATTAGCCCATGGAAAGTACATCGAGACCAACTCGGCGCACCGAAAGCACGCCGAGTCTGTCCCTGAGACCAAACCTCAGAAGACCCATATTGGACCTGTCGGCGACCCCTGTGTACACAGAGAGTACGCCGAGAGTACACCGAAGGCCAATTCTGATCCTTTTGTAATTCTGAGACTTGGAGCACCCATAGTACACCCAATATAATTGATTTACCATGTTTTTGGACCTTAAAAGCATACCTAACAAATTATGACCCTTTAATCCAAACTCTAGCAAACCTATAGCTTAGCCTAGACATATGAAAATGTGAGATACATGAGTGACCATACCCTAGACCTCTCTAATAGTTTCATAATCCCTTTTTGTGCATGTCTAGGTACAGAAATTGACTAAATAACTTAATACCTATTTATTTTAACCATATGTGTATTTATGTGCTACTTAGTGCCTTATGTGTTGACTTACCTATAAATTGAGTGTCATGCCTTACTACTAATGACCATGCATATTTATATTCCTTCTATTATAATTATTGTGCTCATCTGAACATTCTTACCTAGTATGTGATATTGTGGATAAATTATGCCCTATTGTAGAATCACGAGATTATACTCATGTGATTGCTGATGTGAATATATGCCTATGAATCATTGTTTGTGTTAATTAAAGGACTTGAACCTATGAGTTGCATTATGGATTACCTTGCTGTGATCGCATTGTCTAATACCCTATACCTTGCATGGGATTAGTTTTCACATGAAACTAATGACTTATTAATTACAATTGATGTCCCATGGTTGAACTATATTGTTTTCTCCCAAGGTAAGGGATATGTTCTTGGAATGATGAAAGGTGATGGAAAGTTCACATTTTGATGCCCAATATCTGAATCATATACCCTTCTGTTAGTTGTTTAATATGTAAGATTCCTTGAGGATAGTTCAAATTGGTGAAACCTTTGATTTATTGCACTTGATCACAAATAAGTTTGATTTATTGCACTTGATCACAAATAAGTGGGGGAATTGTGCCCTCTAGGTCGAAGCCCCTTAAACCATGATGTACACATTGAATATCTTAACTTGAGAATGGCTCTGTATGGGAGGGATGGTTCGAGAAGACATCTTGCTCAAGGAATGATCGATCATGTAGGAACTTACAATATTAGCATACTAAACAGCACCCTTGCATTGCATATTGTTATTAATATTATTGTGAGTATCTTGTGTATGATACCCTTGATTTAATTTGCATATAGAAGAAGGTTTGACTATTGATATTGACCATTGATTCATATACCATTGTGAGATTGGGAGAGAGTAACATATTGTTTGATTGCTGTTCACATTCATCATTATTCATATATTTTACAGATTATACTATATTATTTATCTTATTGTTTGTATTTCATAGTAGTGGGATATAAGTAAATACGTTGCATTGAAGGACTACTCATCCGGGCTTTCCAGCTTATGTTTGTTGATTTATAATTTTCAGAATTGAAGTCTAACTTACGAAATGAGAGCTTTGGAAGGGATTAGAATCAAAGAATAGTAGATAGGGCTCATGTATTAGAATTAGATGTAGATTTCATTAAATCTTTGTAATAAGATTAGATCTGTACATTTTACTTATGTATTTAATAGAACTATTGATTTTACTTCCGTTTATGTTTCGATTATTGCTTTCCACTCCCATTGTCTTTGGGGTGAGAGTTACATACTAACCCTTTGGGAATCCCGAGGATCTCAATTGGTTTGAGATGTGACACAAATACATCTGGTATATCACATTCAAGAATTATAGAATTAATGAGTAAATACATTGGGGGTCACGAAAACCTTGGATTTACCATTATAGATTGTAATAATCACTTGCGTTATACGCGGAAGACGAGCATTCAGAAATGAGATGCAAAGGGTTTAGTAGACTATGATTCTTCTATGCCTTATAGCTTGATGAGGAGGAAATGATATCTAAACATTTTTTGGGATGACTCAAAGATGATGAGTGATTATGATTTGTTTGGTGATATGGTTTGTTTTGATAACACATACAAAACAAACACAGAACATTGGCCATTTGGACTATTCATTGAGTTAATAATCACAAGCAAATTGTGAATTTTGGTGTTGTTCTGCTTTTTGATGAGACAACGGATACATTTAAGTGGTTATTTAACACATTCAAAAAGGCTATGGTTGGAAAGGGGCCCAAGACAATTCTAATGGATCAGAATCAGGCAATGATTAGTGCTATTAGTTCGGTGGTTTCGGATACTTATCACCATCTTTGTATATGGCATATGAATAAAAATGCAGCAACAAACTCCATGATGTGTTTTCACATAATAAATTTTTTGCAAAAGATTTTTCTAAGTGTATATGAGTATGAAGATGATGAGGAGTTTAGAGAGGAGTGGAATAATATGATTGAGAAATACCATCTTCAAGGCAACAAATGGTTGGAAAGTCGATTCAAAGAAAAAGAAAAATGGTCTCTTGCATATGGGAGGAAAACGTTTTCTGCAACTATGACTACTACACAACGATCAGAGTCCATGAATAGGTCATTGAAACAATATCTTGGTACTTCCAAAGATATTGTAAGATTTTTAGAAAATTTTGAGAGGATGGTAGAAAAACGACGGTATAAGGAGTTGCAAGCAAATTTCAAGATGAATCAAAGTGTTCCTGTCTCTGATTCTCGAATCTTAATATTAGAGCATGCAAAGAGTGTTTACATACCAGCTATCTTTGAGTGCTTCTATGGCGAAGTAATGAAAACATGGGATTGCAATACTGATATCGCTAAAAAAGTCTCCACAATGACTCAATATAAAGTTTCAGACGCAAGGTCAACTCGTATGCACATTGTGACATTTGACTCTTCAAATAGTAGCATGTCTTGTAGTTGTAAACTATTTGAATTTATGGGGATTCTTTGCACTCCTGCATTAGAGGTTTTTCGCGAGAATAGAATAAGAAAGATACCAGATAGGTATATTTTGAATAGATGGATAAAGGATGTGAGATCTCGAGGAATTGCAATGAATTGTTATTCAGCCATCGTTGAAAGTGACCCTAAATTGGAGTTTGGGAAGCGCTATAGAAATTTGTGTCATACCCCTGTTTCTATAGCAAAGAGGGCTGCCGAGAGGAAAGATAGTTATGGTCTTGTACTCAACCATGCAAACCAAATCAATGGATAACTAAATGAGGTTTTCAAGCTTGCAATTCTCGAGGAAGCTAATAGTGTTGTCAACTCAGTGCAGAGGGGAGTAAAGAAATTGATGGTATAGGTGTCAAGGATGTGGATAATCCATGTGAAGGCATTGAGAACATACACATGAACAACATATGTGAGAATTATAACAACAATGATGAAGATGTTGTGGATGTAATTACAAGAGAATGTGGTTTGAAAGAAAATGGATTGCTTCTCAGGTTGAGTGCAGCATGGATAGACTCCCAGGTGCCCTTGATAAGGCTGTAATGAAAAATAGAAGCATAAAAAAGCAGAATAACACCAAAGTTGGGAAACCCAAAAAGTCTGATATTGTTGAAAAATCCAAAAAAAGTCTAATATTGTTGAGAAACCAAAAAAGGCAAAAACAAATCAAAAGAGAACAACTCCAGTGCAAACAGAACAACCAATGCAGGTACTATTTATAACTTGAACACATTTTGTATTATTATTTTTATTTCTTTTAATTTCTAATTGTGTTTTAGTTTTTGTGTTATTAAATATCAAATAGGAATCTGTAGCTTTGGGTGCTTACAATATTGCTGCAACTACTCTTGGTTATCCTTAAGCTCCAATTATGTACGAGTCATCATTTTTAACTCAATTGGAAACACAACAAAATCCCAACATGTATAGAAATCTATACCATCAACAGAATCTTATCATGGACCACCAAGGAGGCAACAATTTTAGACGAATGTTGTTGGTAATTTTATTTAGTGCTTTATCCTATGTTATCATTCATGAGTAACCTTAACCTTTAAGTTATATCACATTTGTTATCCTTCCATTGTTCTAATAGATCATTTATTATGCAGCAACAAGATGCCTATACTAGAAGATCATATCCAGAGCAAGCCTTTCCCACCATTAGTTCACAACAAGACTACGAACAGTAACAAGTGAGTATCCATTATTTTTTAAAATCATTTGGCATTAACTTCTTTGGATGTAAAAATAAAAAATGTCATAGAAATATAAAGGTTGTGGAAGAGATGACTATTTGTGTTCCACTTTTGTTTTCTCAGGTATATGAATTTTGTTGAGTAGCTGGAGCTTCTAAGCAACTGGGTTGGATTGTAGCTGTTGGTTTGGGATTTTCGTTGTTTTGTTACTTTTTGAGGATTTTATTGGGATATGGGTTCTTGGAAGGGGGAGGATGTGGGGGCTTTGTTAGAATGCTCTGTTTTTTCAAGGTTGTTGCTGGGTTGGTTGGATAATTTGCTACATTTCTTGATGGTTCAATTTGTGTAGACTTGAGTAAATGTGTTCAGTTATAGGGTTTCTTTGATATGTTTGATGCCATGTTGTAATGGTTGTCTAATTGTGGCAGCTAATGACTTGGAGTATGTGAAGATATCCACCTTTGGGTATGTGGCAGGTTATGATTGATGTTTCTCTAATGCGTGATGCTGAAATTTTCAAGGTTCTGTTTAGGGGTGGTGACTATTTGTACAACCATTTGTTTTGTATGTTTGCAAAGATGTTTCTGCAATGAGGAGTTGCTTTTCAAGGTTCTGTGCAAATGTAGGGGGTTGTTGCTAGGTTGGTTGGATGGTTTGTTATATTTCTTGATGGTTCAATTTGTGTAGACTTGAGTAAATGTGTTCAATTTAGGGTTTCTTTGATACGTTTGATGTCATATTGTAATGGTTGTCTAATTGTGGCAGCTAGTGACTTTGAGTATGTGAAGATATCCATACTTGTGACTGGACAACACCTCAATCGATGTGCACCTCATACCATACTTGTGGCTAGACAACACCTCAATTGACACACTTTCTTCACACCTAATTAGATTTACTTCCAATGTCATATGTTAACCAATATTGTTTACAACCATATCCCTAACATCAAAATTTCTTTACTTTCACTTTAACCCAAGCCAACCCTAATAAGAGATTGAACTATTCAAATTGATTTGGATTTGGATTTGGATTTGGTTTGGACTAGGTTTTAGGTCCAAAGCTGAGTTTCAGTTGAGTTCTTTGGTATAGGGTATTGCCCAAAAGCCTGGCCCAAACATTACAATGCTTGTGTTGATGTGATTAGATTCAATGCTTGCGGTGATGTGATTAGATTCAATTTGTCACCATATGATCAATATAGCAACCACCAATAAGTAGTAGACAATAAATAGCAGTTCTCCATAATGTGAAAGTGTGGCAAACACCAATAGGAAAGACGGACGAGTACCTGGACAAGCTACTTGAAGAGGTCGGCGTTCAACCAGTCCCTGCAATAAGAAACATAAAAAAGATAGCCACATAAATTTATATGTGTGGTTACTTCATATCATTTTAAGATTGCAAATATAGGCACATGTGACATGTCTTAACCAACAATAATTTTCAGAGAAAAAAAAAACTTAATCTGAAGTGGTAAGATTACAATCCAATCCAGTCTACTTAATTAAATAAAATCTCAGATATAGAAGAAATACCTCCAATAGTGAGTTTCAAGTTGAACACCAAATACTGGCATAACCACAACAGACTTTGAAAAGCACATAACAAATTACTAAAACAACATAAATGCTATTCATAGAAGCACAGAAGAAATTACTACTTATGGGTAAGCACTTACCAATTAGGTGTTACCAAACACATTTTTAATTTTAAAAAGTTCTTTAATAGCCTATATGCTAAAATAAGCACTTATTTTTGTGTTTACATGTATGGAAATAACAACAAAACCCCTTAACTGAAAAATTCAAAGAACAAAAACCAATGGATACTTTTAGTTCCTGAGAAAATAGAATGTCTCTCCTCTACCTTATTACGATGATTATAATCTCAGTTTTGACCATACCATTCATGAACAAATTCGACATGAAACAACCAAAATTATTTCCTGGAATGGGATCATAATATTATTAAAGAAAAATCATAAATTGCAGCAGAATCAAAATGCTAGCCACGCATTCTTGCAGATACAATCGAAGCCAATGGTTATAGCTATCATTAAGATGGGAATGATTATTAGTAACTAGATTAGCAACTCAATCGAAGAACAACATAAACTTACCAACTCTACTTGCAACCTCTACCTCTACCTCTTCCCCGCTTAAACTGATTGGGATTAGGGGTTGGAAGCAAATAGCAAGAGTTAGATGCAAGAATGATTTCTCCAGACTCTTTTAGTTTTCCAAAATGAATATTAAGTAATCGTGAATGCGCAAAGGGCATGTCAGGGTATTGCGATGTAATGTATCTAGATATTGATTCTTCGTTTGTTCATTTTTCTTCATTCAATGCATCAATTGCCCTAACTATCATCTGCACTCGGTTCCAAAAAAAAAAAAAGTAAATCAACAACCTCTTACAAACTAAATGATTTAATTTAACCAACCAATTAAAACATATAAAATGATTACCTCTGCATAAGGAGGGTGATTTGGGGTGTGGATTTTAGGAAATATTGAATGTATACGTTCTTTAATTTGGATAGTTTGTTGCTCTAACAGTGGTTGTTCTTGATTGGATCTTTCATGATCAATGACAACATCTTCTAATCTGTTCATAGCTGGAGAACAGTCAAGAGAAGGAGGAGAGGATACAAACCGAACTATCCTTTCGCATTCCTTGTTTATTGTGCTAAGAATGATATCGATAGTTAGTGAGGAATATTAGCCTGCTATACCAAAGATTAAAAGTTAATACACGCATATGATATATATATATATATATATCATTAAAGAAATAAATTAAAAAAAATATCCTTTCCTGGGTGAATTTCTTCATTAGAGACTGTCCATCCATATATTCCATGAACTTGATCATGAATACTCCACAGTCCACTCTGCAATACCAAAACTTCAAAGATAAGGACAATTAATAAATCTTATCTTATAGAAGAACATTTTTGAAATGCTCACCCCTCCTCATCCTAATGTGGAACATCAACGATATGCTCCGACCATTTAGAAATGGTGATACTCTCACCATTTAGTTTTTCAAGCATTTGTTCAATCTTTTCCACCTAAATAATCAAGTAACAAAAGGTATTAGAACATAGTATTTAGGCTAGCTAACAAAAAGAACTTGCTTATTCTAAACTTATACAAACCATTCTCTTTGAACTTGACCAACTCTATGAATTGGTTCTCATAGTCATTGAGTTTAATACTTCTACCCGACTATCTCTTATGTTGATAACATAAGTAAGCCAATGCTCTATAACAAATGGGGATGAAGAGCTGCATGGAAAAGAAAGAATGACATTCATCCAACTTATACCTTAAGTGCAAATCATAAACAATTAAAATTTTCAATTATGTAAAATTAAGATTTACCTTATGGCATCAAAGTGAGGATGCAAATGATCAATTCCATAATCCTTCCTCAACTTCAAGATATCATCATATTGAATAAATTATGTATTACTTAAAATCAACTGACAAATGCTACAAACAGTAAATCATATATAATGATATTTTAGGGATGTACTACAAATCCTGAGCTAAAGTAGTGCCTTGTCACGTTTTCCTCATTATTTCTTTGGTTCTCGATCAATATCTAACAAATAGCATTCACTACCTACACGAGTATGAAACAAGTAAATAAGATGTTGAAAAAAAAAATAAAGCCATAGAAAACATGGTTAATACATACAAAACTACTTATTATCCTATCATCTCTCATGCAAGCAAGATTCCCACGAGTAAGATATTCTCCTTTAATACTCCATAGTATTTCACTACAAATAATTATAACGAAAAAATATCAATATAACATAAAGATTATAATTCTAATACATAATTACAGTTCAAAGACTTACTCATCACCCCCATCATGCTTGTTGAAATAATTCAGCACTGATCTCCTTGTAATGGAGGAAGCTTATAAGCGACCGTAATTATAAGCGACCGTAAAAGGAGTCCTCACATGCTGACTCGTTTGACGAATTCTCTTTGGGAATTGAGGTTCGTTCACAACAGGAATATCTACAACTGGTCCATCCTAGTGAGGCGTGGAATCTCCAATATTGCTAGATGGGGAGGAAAAGTGTAGAACATGAGAGGAACGATTATGAGAGAACTCTTGATCTGAGGTTGACGGGTAGTGATCATGGCCAACATCAGTAGACAAGGGATTATGTGAAACAGGTTGAGGGGTCCTCGAACAGCCAACGTCAGTAGGTAAGGGGTCACTCGGATCCATACAACTAGGCCCAACATTTGAGGGGTCCTGTCCAACGGTAGTCGTCGATCGAGCGCCAAAAACTTTTAACACATGCTCAATAAGTGCACGTGTGTGATGCTTAATTTCATTTGATGTTGGCACTACCAACTTTATGCATGCAATAAGATTAGAGAGATGCTCATGCGAACCCTACATCAAGTAGCAATTTTGTTACTAGTTTTAAGGAATGTTACAAATGCATAAAAAATCAACAATAATAATTTACAATTACTTACAGGATCAATGCTCCTCAAACCCTCAAAAGATATTTCAGTGGTCATTGCCTCCTCATGGTCATCTTTAGATGTGGTAGACTTCGGCATCCCACGTTTTAATATATTAGCATCTGCCTCCATATCTCCTAGAAACTACAATAAACAAACAAATTTCATAAGAAAAACAATACATGATTATATAATAGACTACAAAAAACTATATTATATCTTTCCCTGACCATATCCGCCAACTCTTTTTTCTGCTTTCTCTTTTTTTTTTATCTCTTCATCACCCCATGCCAATAGGCATGGGATAGGTCTATTGGCCAATCGTGGCTCGATACTAAATTGATCATAGTAAAATACTTTCAACACATCTCATAACTATCATAATAAAATGGTAAAAATATATAACAAATAAAATAAAATAAAGAATTAAAAATACCTGTAGCAGCAATCAAGCTCCTCCAATTCCGAAATCCCTCTTGTTTTTTCGAGCCCCAACGCGGACAAGGATTGAGAACAAGCTATTGTGGTGCTCAGGTTTGTAGATTTCTATGTTGTTGGTTGAAGAGATTGGGATGGTTGGGTATCTCTGTTCAGCTGTATGGGGTTTGAGTGATGTGCAGAGTGTGAGAGAAGAGTATTATTGGGTTTCGTGGGGTGTTTTCGGGTGAGGGAGATGGCTGCGGGAAACCATAGAGAATTGAGAAGAGTTGATGGGAGGGTGGAAAAATGGGTTGCGCAGAGAACAGGGAAGAGTGAGAGCTAATTAATTAATGGGGGGCGGTAGTTTGATGTGGAACAGGTGCTGCTGCTACTGTTGCAGCAGCAACAATGGAGGTGATGAATATGGGGGTGACGTGAATGAAGATCAGAGGGCTTTTTGATGGAAGTAAGGAAGTGGAGGTTAGGTTCAGGTGCTATAATAGGGGGTTTGTGAGAGAATGCTAATAATCAGAGATGAAAAAGATGGTAAAGGCTAATGCGAGAAGAAGAAGATGGGAAAGGGTCTACCGGATGTGTGGGTGTCGCTATCGAAGATTGGGGGTTGGCCGAAAGTTGCAGTGCCGTCGGAATGTGGTTCGATTGGATGTCGGAGGTCGCCGCCAGATTCTGATGGAGGAGAAGATTAGAAGGGATTAGGTTTGTTTTTTGACTTTCTTCTCTCTGGTTTCTCAGAGCTTGGAGAGGAGGAGTCTTGGAGAGGAGCAATCAATCTCCACGCGCGGGATTCCTTTTTCGGTTGATTTTTGAATTTTTTTATTTTTTATTAAAAGCAACTTAACGGAATGAGGGAAACCAACGTTAACCAACGCGTGATGGGCATGAGCATTTCTTTTAGACGCGTGGCGGAAATCCGCGCATCGTCCAGACGATAGACCAAATGAAATGCTCTCCAATTTAACCTGCTTCTACCTGTTAAGGTAGAAGCCGGTTAAAGTGGTGGCCCCTAGGTTCATCCTTTTCTTAGGTTTTAAAAGTCGCAGGTCACCCTTCTTAATGGGTCCCACCGTAGGACACATGTTAACCTATGAGCCAGCTCACATGAAGTTTCTTGTGAGCCTTCTCATAGAAGATCCTCGTCCCAAAAAAAAATTAACATCACGGTTGAGGACGCGGATCTTCTGTGAACTTGGGTTATGTGAACCTCACACGAGGTTGACACTTGTCCCTAGATGGGACCCACTATGGGACGTAGATCTTATGTGAACTTGGACTATGTGAAGCTTGTGTGAACCTCACATGACGTTGATACTTGTCCATAGGTGGCCTCTGTTAAGAAAGGGTACATTTCTAAAACACTAAGAGACCTAATTAATGAACCTGACTTACATTTCTAAAATCGTAAGAGCCTAATGAACCTGAAACTGGCTTCTACCTTAACTGGTGAAGGCCACTCTTTTTTGTGGGCTTGTCTGGGACAAATGTCAACCTCATTTGAGGTTCACACAAGGTTCACAGAAGATCTTCATCCCCCACTAAGAAGGGTGACTTACATTTCTAAAATCGTAAGAGCCTAATGAACCTGAAACTGACTTCTATCTTAACCGGTGATAGCCATCCTTTTTTGTGGGCTTGCCTGCGAGAAGTGTCAACCTCATGTGAGGTTCACAAAAGATCTTCATTCCACGGTTGATACTAGATGGGACTAAGGTTTCATTTTTTTACTATATACAACATCTAGTCTCGGGAAGCACAAATCACTAGGCACCAGCATCAAGTTGAATCATAGTTTTAAATTTCGCAAAATTTCAATTTCAGACAGGATGCTCGAAATTGGAAACATGTTTTTTCGGTTTAAATTATTCACAAAAATTTTGGACGAAATGGCCGAAATTTTAGCAAACATTTCGGCGTTATTTCATCAAAATATTTGTATTTTCACCAATTCTTTTCAATTGAAATATTCTTTATTCAAAAAACATTTCACTAAAAATTTCGTTTATTTAGACCAAAATAAATTCTAAACAATTGTTAAATTTTTTTTTAAATTAACTATATTTTTTTAAAGACCATTTTTTTAAAATTAACTTTCATTTATGTCTCCTTTATTAAAGGCCATTTTACTTATGAATGGGTTTGTAATAAATTTAAATTTACTTTGTAGTAGTGGTAAGTGATATTGCAACTAGTATTTTGCTAGTTATACATATTATTATGTTTGTTTAGTCTCTTTTTTGTTGTTATTTATAGGTATGGATGATGGTGAGGGGTTGGGGCTCAGTAACTAGTGCATGGCAAAGGTAGAGCACACTTGAGAGATCCTAAGGAGAGAAGAGGGGCCTTTGTGTGTGGTTCTTTGTTGTTGTCCTTAATGGTTTGATGAAATGGGTATATATATTAAAGGAAAACACTGAAAAGTAATAATTTGTTACACTTTTGTTAACAAATGTATTGGTGAGCCGTCCAGGACCTCCTCTCAAGTGAGGCTGCTTGGGGATGGATCCTCGAGTAGCAGGCCTCTACCTGTAGCCTCTAGTCCACGAGCCCATGATGTTACCCCCAATGGTGCGCTTTCGAGTCATCCATGATTCAGCTCATAAGATCGTTTGGGCAGTTGACATGTGGATCATGATGGGTCACTCATCCGTGTATCCATTTCGGCTATCTACATTTAGCCCCGGATTCGTATCATCTAAGGTCCTTCCCGTAATAGGGAAGGACCTGTAACCAATGTAAAAGCGAAACGTCGGATTTTCGTCAGACGATGCCACATCAGCGTAAACTAAACGGAACTTCTCCGTTAAATGAAAGTGTCTTTTAAATTATTACTTTTATTAAAAAGCTGCACAGCAGTCACATCAGTCTAAAAAGTCAGCTGTCTTAATCACATCTTGGAGAAAGTGTTTCACTCTCCAAAAGAAAAGAAGAAAGATGTTCTTCTTTCTTCCGTATACAGACCATAAACCAGAAGGTCGGCACTTTGATTCTACCACACAGTGTAGTCTATTCTCCTTCTTGGTTCATTCCTTTCTAGATAGATGCACTGAAAAATTGAAAGCTATTTGGCAACCATGAGTACGTGGTAGAGGAATCACAGCGAGCAGCATAGGTGGTGGTGACCGGAGGTGTAGTGAGCGGGCTTGGCAAAGGAATCACAGCGAGCAGCGTAGGTGTCGTTCTCCAAGC